>JADLIF010002127.1:0-11372 GCA_016648015.1 Steinernema khuongi | reverse complement strand
CCGCAGACCTTCTGGATGTGACCCTCAAGCCACTCGATGGAGTAGGCAGCACCGGCATCTTCGGCGTCCTAATCCGATAACTCATTAAGATTCCGTGATAATGCGATTACCTTGACGAGGTCCTCGCACATATCGCAGAGAAGTCCACCCAGCTTGGCGAGCGACTGGGTCATAAAGACCTCCTTGGGAGATTTGCGGATGCTGGTCGCAGAAGCGATGGCGAGAATGGCGACAAGGGCAAAGATGGTAAACTTATTCATGGTCCTGCAACGAAAGAGTAGAATTCTGGCAGCGGAATAGATAGTAAAATGATGCACTTTCTGGTCCAACAGTTCTTAAGTAGCAACATCCGTGCTGCCGACTTTTTGATTTAGAACCTTTGACCCTCACGTGCAGCTGATGCGTACCGGAGCAATCGACGTAAATCTTACTTTTTGTTGATTATCAGGACTGCGGCAGCGACTGATGATTTATGTCGATGAAATACACTTTTTTGTGTTGTGAAGTAGAAGTGGGCACAATTCTGCTGAGCTTCGAGATTAGAATTCTGTGCAGATGTTTTGTCTCTGTTTTTCCCGAGCCCTACTTGTTTGAGCCTAGAACTTCATCTCGTTTCCAGCGTCATCTGTTCCATATGAGTCCAGTAAGTCAATGTAATATCCACTGTGAGCTAGTTTAAACCTTTTAATGTTGCAAGGAACATTCATTTATCATCGCCCTTCTCGATGCTTACGTCAGCGATAATACAGATTAGCAATCGTCGTCGGTTCCTTTTGGAAGTGATCTTGTGTAGCGGGTGAACATTTTCATAAAAAAGGTAATTCGGTGCAATCTGCTACAATTGCACGTCAGTAGTTTCAGCTGATGGGCATGAGAGCACAGATCTCAGCAAGTGGTGCTGGGTTTAGATAGGAACAGATAAAGCGACGGTGACTTTGAAGGAAGGGATCAGTCATGACAAGTGGTCTTATGTAATTTTTATTTTGTGTACATGATCATAAAGACAGCAATACATACATGCTTAATCGCAGAGCTCAACCTTCTTGCAGCAGACTTCCGGAGAGAGCTTCTGCTTGATTAGACCATCCAAATCCCCGACGACATCCTTAAGAAGCTTCTCGCATGTGTCGGAGAAGAATCCCATGCGTGAGCACATTTCGTGGATTTTATCGTCGAGCCAGTGGTCCGAGTATTCCTCTCCAGCGTTCTCCGCATCCTAACAGAGAGAAGTTTTATGCTGACAGACTAGCTTCTAAAGATCTACCTTGACAATATCCTGACACAAATCGCAGAGAAGACCGTTCATCTTGGCAAGGGTCTGAGTCATGAATACTTCCTTGGCCGACTTGCGGATAGTGGTGGCGGAAGCCAGGCACAGGAGGGCAAAGAAGGCGACAACGATGTACTTGTTCATGGTTAGGGTGAACTGAAAAAATATTGTCCGTGACCTTCTTATGTACCTGGACGACCCAGGAAGCTTCCACGTGAGGACATCTGCTTATCTTGTCGGACGGATGCTTGCAGACAAGGCGCTGTCGGAGATAAGAGCTTAATGACTCGTTGATCACTGTGTAGTGATCGACGTAACCGGGCCGGGGGGAAACGTGATTTTAGCGGATGAAAATGTCCCCTTTAGACGTCAATGATCATCCATCTGTTTCAAGATAATCCCGATTGTTGAGCGAGATCAGGTCAAAGTCAAAGTCACAGTGTCTTGTGATTATTTCGCTTCCCTGTTCACGTTGTTGCCCCTTAAGCTTAAGACACACCACAATCCACATAAATCCATCGGCATGTATTTGTATTTATCTATTAAAGCTTACTATTACACTTATATATCGCACGATACAGGTGTTAAAATTCTCCACAATTTCTGATAGTGCTGCAGAGGCTTTATGGGGGAATACATGTAGTACTCTTATGCTCATTTAAGCGAAGTCAAACCCTACCTGTTTCCACCTAACTTGCCAAGCACAGCCATCCATATAGATTCATTTGATGCGTCAATCAGTGTATGTTACTTACTGTGGACAGGTCATCCGTGCTTAGGTTACACAGTTCTAATATGTGTGATGGCAGTCGACGCACATAAATTATTGCATCTTCCATGGCGAGCTTCGCTCTCAATAGCAACTTTTCCAACTGCTCCCGCTTTGCGTGAAGCTCCGTTCCTACGGCATCGTCGCAGTTTATGAGGAAAGGTCCTGCGATCATGCATATCATCGCTTGATGAATAAAATTCGTTTCGTAAGCTGTCCGCACCTTAAGTGGAGTAGCATAATAATGAAGCGTAGCTAAATCTTACAGACACCGTACCTGTTTAATAGTGAAACAATCAGGCCTTCCCTCACTTTTCAAGTGTCCAGTGATTGTGTCGTAGTAAAATCGAAGTACCTCATCCTCATATTCTCGTCGGATATCAGCATCGGTGCAGACAACTAGAAATCGGCTTATATCACTCGTCATGCTTCCCTCATGAACGCATTGCCAATCGATAATAGCTTCTATTTCGTTGGTTAAGCCTTCTGATCTGCTTTTCCACAGGATATTGTTGTTCCAGAAGTCGCCGTGACACAACACAGCCGGCAGTCCTAAGCAGGGTTATGAAAATAGTGGTTAGGAATGGTGCACCTACCTAAATCCTTATGGACGTCTACTATTATGTATCGCATGCATTTTTCGTTTTTTCTGCACTTCCCAAATACTTTGATGCCTTGATCAAAGACCCCAGGTTTTATCGAGCTCAATTTCTCGTAAAATTTAACATAGGGATCGGATTCTGAAAAGGATTTGAAGGCGTCGAACGGGAACTTTCCTCGCCACTCTTCTGCATTCAGAGATAGAACATACTTATGAAAGTTTGATATGTGCTTGACCACTTCGAATATCTTGAATATTCTTGTTAAGCGGGCAGCACTCCTTGACCGTAACCTGTGACACATTTGCTCCAGGGTAGAGAGGATACGAGCTTCCCGTGCCGAGCTTGCTTTCCATGAGGAGAGCTCCAGGCTGCCCGTCAATGCACCTCTGAATTCTGTACATCTTCACCAAAGGAATGGTTAGTTTCTCAGCAAAATGCAGATAGAAGTCACATTCTCTGTTATGCATTTTTGCGATGACTGTGTCGGACATTCTTGAGCTTTTCTGAAATTTTTACGTACTTCATCCACTTGCTTCGTGTACCTTGCATTTGTCAAGCGCCTCATGTTCTGCTCCTGACACCTTCAGAACCACATCGAAAGAAGCTGTGGAGTCCTTATGATGTATTTCCACTTTGTACACTTTTGAAATTAAGCCGCCTTTTATTTCAATAGCCGATACCTGAAAGTAGAATTATGAAAAAATTAAAAAAAAAATTAAAAAAATTTGTGGGTTTAACTCTAGGTGATAATGATTTTTGACAATACAATTGGAGTTATGGCCAATGCTACAACTATGCGAGTGACAAAAGTGTTTAGGCAACAGACGCATGTGTATTTGACATATGCATACGTCAACATCTTCCTTTTCTGCCTTTTAGAACCAAAACAAGGAACTATTCATGCAAACACTGACCTCAGCAATGTTGGATGAGTTGTCTAACGATACTCCTCCATGTGACAGAAGGGCTTCAACCACCCAATCGATGGAAATTAGCGAGTCAGCAATAGTCCTCGTCGAGCTTTTTCTGGCGTCCACGCTGCCACTCTCCATAGCAACAACTTCGGCGAAGTTCAGACAAAAATAGTATCAGGGAAGAGTGACGATGTTGTTTACGTTTAGATGCGTCGGCAAAAACGGGTTTAGCTGGACGCGAACACTGAACTGTGGTGTCGGATTTTTACAGAATGAATAGTGTACTCCAGGTTCTGTTCCCGGTCGTTACGTTCTATTATTTAAGACGATGAATAAACCGGGAGATAAATAGGCTGTACTAGCTCTACTTCAAGGAAAATATTGAAAAACACAACATATACGGCGCAGCTTCTTCCGTCAACATACGTCACTCTGCTTCTCCTGGCGCTAGTCAGCGCTTGTGCGCTCAGAAGATATAAATAAATAAATGACTTAGAACGATTACTTTGCTCTTTGGCAAGAAATGTAGCCACATTGCATTGCACAAATTAAATATGACCACAAGCTATCCTGTAAATCACTCTTTTGCTCCTAAGATTGTTCCAGTCTGGTGGCCATTTTGTGATTCACGAATGACATATTGACATTGACATCGTCGCGCGAGTTAACTGACTAGGCAACAATAAACAAACAAAGCAAAGACATTTAATGACCATTAAAAGTAGTTCACAGCAGTATGAAGTATATATCTGTTGTTATTGAGCGAGACTACAGTTCCTGATAAGCTGCATTAAATTGCGGCCTACGATAGAAGCACATTGTAAGAAGGATAACGCTCCATATAGACACAATAATAAAGATTATGATCATGAGAAAGAAGAGAAATGGATGCATCATGAAGCAGTGCGTTTGCTCGTCCTCTAGCCGTCTCTTCGTTTCTCAACTGGTCCGGGTAAACAAATCTGAAATTTCACTTTGTGTATCGAGGCAGATTGGACAAGTGGTTGTTAGCTCGGAATAGATGAATATCGGCGGAACTAGCATATCCACATGCAACACTGCGCTTAATGTCAATAGGGCATGAAAAGAGTTCGCGTCTTTACCATCTGAAGGAGTGCCCTTTGGACAAATTCCGAACGCGAGGGATTACTGATTCAGTACATCGGAAAGTCACTTTAGAAGTGCATTTTTGTGTGAACGTTCGCCACATCACCTGCATTTAGTACAGGAAGAAATGGAAAACGAATATCAATTTTTTGTTCAGAACAGGAACATTCTGCATTCCATTGATCCATCATATCCGCTTGCTAAGCAAACGTCCAACATAAGGGATATGTGAAAAAGATTCAACTTTCACTTTTTTCGTTTCCACCTGTTCCTTCTCCTGAACACTCAATAGCACAAGCCGGCAAAGTGGTCGCCAAGAAGCGTAAAACCCTGAACTTTCTTAAGGAGACCCTAAGTACACACAAGCGTCAGTGCTTCACTGAAGGAGGTCCTGAAAATGGCGATTTCCATGTACAATTCCATGATGATAGTAATTTACCTTATCCAGTTAGCGCAAAACATCTAATCTTTCATTCAGTCGCCTTTGTCTGTGCCTACATTCACTTGTACGAGTTTAGGGTTTTATTTCACCAATACCCTTAGAACTCGTATCCTTTTGTTTTTGAACAAATTTGTATTCTGACGTGCACTGTTTTGGATTTGAGTGTGGGAGATGGAGCCGTGTCTCCTGGTAACGACTTCTACTTCTGGGTGGCCCGACTCAAAATCACCTGCCCATAAGTATACATTACCAAGGAGCGGAGTTCAGTGGTCCTGTCCTGTGGACGCTCTACCTTTGTTCTTGTGTTGGTTCGCGCTAGAACTAAGCCATTGCGAGTCTAAAGTGTAAATTGGATCCCTTATAGCCAAGGTGCAACTATTAAGTTATTCATTCAGAAGGTATAAAGAAAAACGAAATCGCCCTGAAATCCCTCAAGTCGATAAAATCATCACGCGATTGTCAAAATTAGCGCGTTACAGCGTACAGCGTACAGCGTACGCGGACGTCACAATTATAACGTTTTGAAGAGGCTCTAACAAAGCGGCATTTCCACACGGGTCAATGTGAATGTTGTCCATCTGAAAGCGACGAGTGTTCGCGACATTCGGTTGAATAAACTATTCGAGTCACGGCTATAGTCACTGGCCAGCTGTTGTCATCCAATAACGTTTGAAACAATTGTAGCGAGATATACGTGTTAGAACTGTGAGAATTTTTATGAATTATTTAGATTTGCAGACATGAACATAATCTCTTTCTGCCTCATCGTCTTCTGCATCGCTGGAAGTGTCGACGCATTCTTCCTTAACAACATGCTGGCCTTCAAAGGCCGCAATGGTAAGATACCTGGCATCCACGTCTATCTTATGTTTTCTCATAATTCAGGCAATTCTGAGAACTTACCGTCTCGCAGATCAGAAAAACTGGCTTCCAGTGGTCGCGCCATGTGGCCGGAGAACCGTCCTTACTTGGGGTACAAGCAACGATGGAACTTGAAGCTTTTGATGCAATGAAGAAATCTGATGCTCGAACTTTGGGCTTTGTACTGAAAAGCCGATATTTTTTAATGAATGATTATGTATGGAGTTAACGTCGTTATGTGCCTAAAGGACATCGTCTCCGGACTGCATGAGTTGTTTTTATTCGTAGAACACAGTGTTTAGCATGTACAATTCAAGGGAAATTAGGATAGCTATTTGACGTCAGATTGTTTTGACTGAGAGGAGTAGACATTCTCCGCCTTCTGCAATTACTTCCAAGAATTAAAGACGATTTTCAAAGAAGCTCAGTTTCCTGACGTAAGATGAAAGTGCTCGATTAGGAACCGAGGCCGTCGGGTTCAAATCATTTATTTCTTTACACAATTATACCTATGCCCAACTTCCTCTTTTTACTTTCTCTAAGCTCATGTTTTCAAGAAGGTCTTCTCGCTGTCAGTCACGGCCTTAAACTCGTGACGGAAACGGTAACTCCACGGGATCTGCAGAGTAAGCTTTCTTTCTTCCCTGGGATCAAGTACTTCAGTTGCTTAATAAATGCTTCTCGATAGAGCTTGCTACATGCGTAGTAAACGTAATAGGATTGTGAGTATGACAGCATCATGAGTATTACCTGAAACCAGGAACTAACGAGGACTTGGACACTATTCTTACCATGTAGGTCTGCATTTTATCAGCTACGCTCTTCGGTATGTCTACGAGTTCGGCTAGGAATATTGTTAAATGTGATGTGCACGTTGTCACGAGGAACACAGATATCATAACACAGCATGATAAGCTGATTCTTTTCTGCCTCTCAAGTAGGTGATATTCCGAGCTAGAGCAACGTCGCAGATGTCTCACTGAAAAAGTGTCATGAATCTAAGGAACAGAAACTTCAAATAAATAACGTGAAATCAAATCCGTCTGTTTATCGCTTTTATAGGTCTCCAGGTCCCAGCATTATGGCGACAGAAGCGTCTCTGCCAAGGTTTTATAGGGTTTTCAATATCTTTCCCGAAATTAACCAACGCTTTTGTATTGTTACGTTCCAACTCTGTCCAACACTTACTTCTGATTACCAAAATTGCCAGCGCAGAAAAAGAAAAGGTAAGGGTGCAACAGTCGACAGCGAGACCGAAATACCCCCATAACATGTTCACTTCCGGTATGTAAGCCAAAGGTGGGTTACACGCCGCAATTGGTTCATCCTTCATCGTTAAAGCTCCCAAGAGCAGAAACGACAATGCTTCCATTACTGCGGGTAGTAAGGAGGCGCAAACGTACTTGGTTATGTTGATGCTGATGTACCTAGATAGCGACGGTCATCATATGACATAAATGAGTGACTAACTTGAAAGGGAATGCAAAGGCGAACAGTCGATCGAAGGCTAATGCCAACATCAGAAGTCCTTGGACCTCCGTCATCACCAAGTATGGGCATATGGCCCAAAAACATTCCTTTCTGTAATTTTCTACTTTCAGCAGGGTTCTAGTGGCATTCTGAAGTTCTGACATAATACAGAAAAAGTCGGCGAAGGCCAGAAGTCCAACCAGCAGACCTGAATAGATCTTAAAACGTCTATATGTAGACAACCTACTTGATTTCATCCTGGGCTTGAGCCTTACAATAGCAACAATGATGTTGATGTTACCGAAAATCCCAAAGGCGCCAATGATAATTATGAGGACCGGAATAACATAGTAGTCGCCTTTATTATGCGTCTCTTCGGGAATATGGTCGAACCTTGGGAGAGAGCACACTGGACCGTCTCCATCTGCCATCTTTGCCAGAACTTTCAAGATTAAAGCAATTAAAGGTGGAAATATTTGTAAAAGTGAAATGTAAATTGTCGTCTTTTAAAAAGGACAGCAGAAGGTGATATCAAGTGCGATTTTAAAAGAAAACTCAATATAGCGAACACGGATTTGAATGATCGGCTGTGTTATATGGTGGTGATGTCCAATTGTGTTTATGGTTCAGTCACGTAGGACATGTTCCTGGCATACAAGTGATGTAATGCTGTAATGTAAAAATCTGTTGCGCGAGCATCTTTTCGGCCTTTTTTTTTAGTCTATTTGCATATATCTTATCCGTTTCTCTGAGTACTGTAGCACTGTTTTTTTATATTTTAAATTTCTTGAATCTGTTGCATCTTTTGGTCATGCAAATTCATTCCTCTAAAAGAGAGTATGATATATGATTAGCGAAAATTTAAATGATGACTAACATGCGCTCGTGGCAAGACCCGATATTGATCATATTGATAGAATAGTACGGTTGCAGTCAGAAAGGTTACAACATTTGATCTAGAAAAGTGTACTGAACACATACATTATTGATGTAACCCTTAGAAACCTTTGTTTTTCAATGAAAAGGAAAGTCATTTTCCATTGTTTTCCTTGTTCTAAACTTAGGGCGCACCTAACCAGAAAAAAACGGAAGCAATGAGGTGTTGAAAATTTTTTAAATAATTACTTTTGTGTAATCACAGCTAGCAAGGCAGCTAGCAAGATATTACCACATGCTAGATATTACCACTATAGCAAGCTATCTGGAGGACGGTATCAACTTTATTGCACCCATTAAAGTAAGCTTACAAAGAAACATCTAACAATTGATAATGTCCCTCATCAAGAAGCTGCTCGTAGTGTGAATCCTCACTTCTTCTTTGGATGCAGTAAATCACGACGAGCGCAACGCTCCAGAGGAAAAGGAACACAGCTACCGAGATTGAAAAGACGAAAGCAGACATTGTTAAAAGTAAGGGCGAGGGGCAATTGAACGAAGAATTGTTTTGGGGGCACCCTTTTGGCAGTTGGGCTTCTTAACCACAATTTTGAAAGCATCCGTAAAAGCACCCGCTTTCCATACATTTTTGAGGTCATAGTTCCTACGAAATTTAAGTGTAATAGAACTTCCCTGTCCTTTCCAGCACATAACAATTCCACTGCCGGAATTCCGTCACTAAAGTGCCGTATTTGTGGTGCTTATAGACGGCCGCTAAGCGAACGCATTATCCCACGCATGGCCCGAGACGTTTCTCTCCATAATTGCCTTTGTCTACTGACTAATCAGCGTATTTTCCGTCTTCTCCGTCGAGTTTCAGTCAGTATTTATGCATCTGAGGTGCGTGTAGAACGGCTGAAACTATGCTGCGTGTCATGTTCTGGGCTGTCCTCTTCGTAGCACTGGACAGAATATATTGTTCTACAACTCCAGGTACGTTACATGTTTAAATCGGGTTATTATCTGTTACCGTTCAGCTGAACCCAATGCAAACGCAGTCACAGATGCTCCGAAGCCTTTGCGCATCTTCCGCTTCAGCGCTTCAGGATGGCCCTACTTTTCCCGCAACGGTGACGAGAGTTCGTTTGTGCGATACGCTCGGTCCATTCCTTTCGGAAGACATCGTTCGTTTGACGTGCCCATAGTAGATGGCGCCTTCTAATCGCTCCCAGTGAAATAAGCTGTTAGTACAATGTCCACATGCTGGCGATACGACAATACAATAAACCCATTCAGTAGAAATTGTCGCCACATTCAAGGACTGTGGTGCAAAAGCACGGCAAGGGCGTGGTGGGTTATGGATCAGAGTTTGTCAGCTTCCGCTTAAGTTCAACATGTACTATCAAGGGGACCTCGTTTCTCTCCTCGTGAGGTCTCCTCACTCACGCACTCCTAAGCCCAAATTTGTGTCCCAGACCGGAGTTTAACCTTTACAATAGCTTCGAGTCAACAATGCGTCTGTTCCGTGGAACACCATTGATCAAGTTCTGAGAATTCTTCTTAACGTCAGACGCTTCATTTCGCAAAAACTAGGGAAGCTAATAGTGTTATTTTCGCGCTTCAGCAGAGATCTTGCACATCACAGATTCCCTTATATTTTTTGGCGACACGTCGCCAATGACTTCTTTTGAGGAAGCCTGCTCTCTTGCTGTCAAGTTTTCCAACACAGGCTACCTCAATGTAGTCAACGCTGGGAAAGTGGTCTTCGCAACAGCTGGTATCGTCTCGTTCGCGATCGTTCACCATTTTGAGGTAACTTTGGTACTACGATAAACTCAAGAATTTATTTGATAGCGAATCACGGTCATGTTCCATCCGAACGCTCGTTTAATTCTCAAATTTCACATTCAATTTGTGTTTGTGGCCATCATAGGCACGGTACTTGGAGATGGCTATGACTTGCTCCGATTCACTGTCATCAAATGGACCAGCTCTAATGAGGTTTCTAGTCGATACTCTACACTCTTATGCTTTAGTAAGTTTAGACCTGCCCTGTTCCACCACTGTCGCCCTACTACGGTGTGGCATGTAAGGGAATGAAGCTTTACGGCTATGGCGGAACCACATTCACGGCTTTCGCGTGGGTGATAGAACGCGTGTATGCAACGGTATTTGCCGCGTCTTACACGGACAGAAAAACAAGATTGGGATGGTTCCTTTCCATCTTCGCAGTAGGTTACGGTAGAAAATCGGCTTTTAAACCGAACTTTCAGACGACTGCCATAATCGTTGTCACTAGTGTGCGAGTGATAATGGCTGACTTCTCTTTGTATCTTCCTATGACGATGATAACTGGGACTTCCTATGAGTTTGGAATGTCGGTAGGGCCACTCTTTGCATATCACACATTTCGTAATACAGTTGACAGTTACTACACACGATACAGTTGAGTGCTTTAAGACAAGGTGCTGTACAAAAGCTTCTAACGGTCCCGATTTCTACGTGTTTTACGTTAAAGTAGAGCTGACAATAGCCGATTTCTCAGGCCTTATTCGTACACAGAGAACAAAAATCTTACGCTTATAAGATTCTATGAACGTGTTACCTTTAATGCGTAAAGTGCAAATTCCCTACATTCTGCTGCAGCACAAATTTGCGTGACTATGGTTGAAGTTCGGAGAACCGAAACCTGCTAAAGTATGACTCAAAGCATACATACCGACATGATCACCTCTTTTGCCATATTTTCGGTTTGCATTAGAGTTCATATTCAGAACGGAAAGCAACCAAAGTCACACACACAAACGTTAGTCTTTCATGACAAATTAAGCCAACAAATTAAGCATATTGTTTAGGTGCACAAGGTAAACGCGACAATGGAAATATGCAACGTTATAGCACTACTTTTTCTTATGTTCATTAATTCTCGCCGCCTTAAAAACTTTAATGTGCGCATCGGTTCATCACTCACCTACAAGTACTTTCTTCGCGAGAACTCCGACGCCACTGCTCTCATACTTCCACTAACTGTGCTGCACTGTGTAGCCTATTTTCCAATATC
>JADLIF010002126.1:0-19141 GCA_016648015.1 Steinernema khuongi | reverse complement strand
CTCACCTTTCCCTCCACCCAAGAATGACCTTTTGCTGTCTGCTTTGTGCAACACACGCATGACACACGCACACACGCTTACAGACACACACACAAACCCCTTCGTTGCGCTTTAGTGAGGGAGGTAAAACGCTTCGCAATCAATGGTCACCGATCGCAAGTGCAACAGTATCCTTGGTACCACAAAACAACAGCCCGAAGAAGCAAAAAGAACGAAACGTGGAGATCCGAAACAATTCAAGATACGTTCAGGTTTCAAGTACGAGCAGATAGCGACGTGCGCTGATTGCCCGTCGAGCACATGGAGATCAAAGAGCATGCATAACAGGCAGACAGTGAAATCGAAACAAACGTGCAGAATGGGAATTCGATCATGAGAGCCGCCCGGTCACATGCTGACTTTAGGATTCAGTTTCGACCGAATAACTTACGCACTTCTGCCTGTTGAGAAGAAGATCGCCCTAAAAGGAGTAACAAAGCGACCTCTTGGAAAAATACGCGTTGAAATCACCGACGACCGTTCCGAAAAAAGCCGACAGAAGCTCCTCTAGAATCTAGAAAACATAGCGGCGCTGCTAGCAGATCCAAGACACTGCCCTAAAAGGTGACATCGACTAGTCGAACGAGGGAGAGGGATCGTACTTTGAAAATAGGCTCTCCCGCGCGCAGGGAAACAGTATACAAGGCGTTCAAATATTGCGAGAGGGAGACACCCTTGTAGGGGTTAGAAGTCTCCAACGGCCAGTAAAGCCTCTTTCACGCCTTATGTTGGGTTTTTAGACAGATAGGCGCCGTGTGCCACGTTGTTGTGCATCAACACATGAGCCACGAGGGAAACTCGACAGTTCGGTTCCCTCCGAAGATAGGCTTCTGTAAAGTTGCGGTGGGCCGGAAGCACGTCAAACCCTGCTCAGAAGACGTGGAAGTCCAAGGCCAACTTCCAAAACCATATCACAACACCCATTCAAGCCCGGAATACATCAGCGGCGACGCCACTTGCCCGTCGTCGTCTCCGCCGCGCTACGGTCCAAGTTATTTATCGCCGAGTCTCGCAGCGACGGCGTTTCAAATCGACTAGCGATCGCTCGAAGGTTCGTTTCGTCGTTCGGAAACTGGGATGTTGTCCGTTTCTTGGCATCGGACATCGGAATCTTGAAGGCACATCTATGGGAGAGAGAAAGAAGGCCAACAAGGGCAGTAACGAGCTAGACGGGGTTACGGTAACATGACTGGGATATGCGTTGTGATGAGGGAAAGTGCAAGGTACGGCGTCGAAGGAAACCCCCGAAGCGACCACAGATCGAACCTCGTGACAGCGGCGATGGGCGTCGATAACACGGGAGCGGCGAGCGCCAGCGGCGAAGCAATGGTGATATCATTGTTTACTAGTGCCTTTCGCGAAAAAGAGCTCTGTCCATTTCGCCCGATAAAAGGTAAGTAGATTGATTTCGCCTTGAATTCACTTTCGAATCGCTTCGAAACGTCAATCCTCGTATAGAGACGCACTTTAGTGCTCATCCTTCTTCCCATAGTTCAGTGGTAGAGCGCTGGCCTTCTAAGCGCGAGGTCACATGTTCAGTTCCTTCCTTCCTTTACGTTGTTTTCATAACCGTAATGTAACTCTTTTGCACCCCATAACATTAGTTTTACAATGATATCGCGCCTCCGTTGTTGGGTAAAAGGACGTACATTTCAGCTCCCATCAGAGGAATCGGGCAACATTAATCAGAACAACTAAAATGGACCCAACGATGTGCAGAGCGGGATGTGGCTTCTTCGGCTCGGAGAAGTTCGACTCCTTCTGCTCGCAATGCTTCAAGCAGCACTGCTCCGAAAGTCACCAGCAACAGCCGAGCACGGCTCACTGTCCGCCTTCTTCCCAGCACGCCTCTGAATGTCGTGAGTCCCTGGTCGCAGAAGCCCCCAAGGAGGTGCCACAGCCTGAAGCCTCTCCGGCCACTCCGCCCAAGAAGAATAGGTGCGGAGCTTGTAGCAAACGCGTCGGCCTCACGGGCTTTTCGTGCCGCTGTGGGGGACTCTTCTGCTCCCAGCACCGCTACGGGAAAGAACACGACTGTGGCTTTGACTACAAGACGCTGGAGCGCGGATGGATCGCCCAGGCGAACCCCGTAGTGAAGGCCGACAAGATCCAGAAGATTTGATTCTCCTGTTTTATATGGATTCGAATTGCGCTGTGGTAATAAATGTGGATTCAAGATCTTGGATTTTGACCGTCTGTAGACATATCAACAGATCATGAGACTGGCGACGAGCTATGCTACAAATATCTTCGATGGAAAGAGTCAGGTGACATCCACGTGCTTCGTTGGAAAGATTGAGCGACTGTTGTCAAAGGCTCGGTGGGAGCCCGGAATTTTTGGAGAACCTTCGCTACGATTGGAGTGCTCCCTCCCACCTCTGCAGGCTGCCTACAAGGCCAGGCCTTGAAGACCTAATCTCACAAAAATCACTAACGAAATGCAGGAAGAAACTGAAAATATTTACTTTGAGATTATTAAACAACAAGACGCCGTTCAAAGGTCGGCATAACAACAAAACCTCTTCATTCGGCTTCCATTTCCTCTTCTGCGCCTTGGAGCTGCTGGACTTCGCGTTCCTCGTTATTGATGACCACGTTTTCAGCCTCCTCAATGTGGGGCTGTTCCGCGGGAGTTTTTTCGATACCGTTCTTGATTACAGCCTGCTGGCCGCTCTGGTTCTCCACGTTCGCAACAAAGACGGCGTTCGCCAATTGTCCCAGAGTGTCTGGTGGGATGTCTTCGTCCTCATCCATCAGAACGATCATCTTCTCGCCGTCAGGACCAACCACGGCTACAACCTGCATGGACGTAGTTAGTAGACTACCGCACACCACTTTTTATGTTACCTTCTGGAACTCAAGATTATAGGTATCGCGAAGGAGAGCGAGGGTGTCGTCGTCGGTAACCTCGGTCGGTTGTCCTTCGGCTACATTTCCATCTAAATGGCCTATATTACAATCCATAGAACATAGAACTTTATTCCTTACCGAAAATCGCGTTCAGATCAGCCACTCTGGCATCTGAGTCGACGGTCTCCTGCTTGATCGCCATAGGGTAGGTAGTGGAAGAAAGCGCGTTCTTCTCTTCCTCGCTGAGACCAGCGTACTCGGGCATCTGGCTGGGGTGCTTCGTCTTGAGATGGCGGATGGCACGACACATGTTGTAGGGTCGGTGCAGGGTGTACTGGAGCTTGCAGACGAGACACTCGATGGTCGACGGCCCAACGAGTTCCATGCAGCCATTGCTGACTCGCTCAAGGCGTGCCTTACACAGCTCCGTCTGCAGAGCCTCCAAGAGTCCCGGATGTTGGGAGCGGTAATGCCGGATGGCACCGGCGCTGATAACCGCAGCCAAGATATCCTGACCACAGGTTCGGCATCGCCAATGGCACTCCGTGACCGGCTCGATCAGTTCGCTGTTCGCGGGAGCTGCTTGACGGAGCGCCGGCATGACAAAGTGTCGCTTCGGCTTGTTTCTTCTGCCAAACGACATTCGACTGTTCAGGAAGAAGGCATCTGGTTGAGAGCTTCCCTGAGTCTCCTGCTCGGCATTGTCGTTGGGGTCGAAGTCCTCGCCGTTCTGGATCTTGCTGAGTCGTTTTTCTATGCCGGCCTCCAATGACTTCTCATTCATGAAGGTTGCGTTGAACTTCCCACAGCGAAGATGGTGCTCGTCCGGCAGAGTGATCTCGAAGTCCTCGCTGAACTTCTCCATGAGACGCGCGTTGATCACCAACTCTTGGAGGCAGAGTTGACATTTGGGCACTTCGACTTCGTCCGGGTGTACTTCATGGAAGTGCATGGCCAGCGCACCCGTGTCCATGAACATTCCACACCAGATGCATTGAAGATTGTCTCCTTCGCCGACGTTCGGGTCGATGATGGCGAAGTCCTGCATTGAGAGAGGCTTCTTCTGACCCTCGACGTACTGCGTCCTGTTCCAGGTTCCGGCGCACTTGTGGGCAGAAGGATGCCATGCGTTGAAATGCCGGACGAGGTGGACTATCTCGAACTTCTTGTTCAACGAGACGATCGTATTGCAGATCAAGCACTTCGCATGCATCTTGTCGACCAGCGTAACAGGAACCTAAATTCACCACATGAGAATACCATAAAGCAAACTTCCTTACCGGTCGGCCCATCTTTTCAACCATTTTCCGTTTAAGTGCGTCATTCAGCTGCTTCATGTCCATTTCGTTGGGATTGACGCGCACTTGGCTCACCCTGCGAAGCTTCCTGGTAGACCGCATGTAGCGGAAGTTCTGGATGGGGTTTTGAGACATCAGGGGCGTATCCCTGGCAGCAAACTTCTGCTCCTCTTCATGGAACCAACTACCGACGTCGAATTCGGGCTGATTTGGAGCGCTCAGTTCCGGGTGACGATGTGGAATGTGAATCGTGTGCATATCGTTGTAAGGAACGATGTCACCACAGAGTCCACATTCGATGTTGTTGTTATTGACGTCGAGCGCTTGCAGGGGCATCTGCGACTGCTGGACGATTTTGTGCTTGTCGATCATTTCTCCACGCTCGTCAACGAAGACTGTTTCAGCTACAAATACCCAGTAAACGCACTGTGTAATCAAGGAGACATACCTGAGATAACCTCGCCAGGAGGGAGACGAAAGTACTGAACAGTTCCATCGAGCATGGTCAGTCCAATCAGCTCGCCATCTGCCGAAGGCACGTCGAGTGCAATTTGCGCTGGATCCATCAATCCTGAAAGACGTAGGATGAAGGACACAGACAATGAGTGCGTGCAATGGTAATTCCACGGCACTCAACACAAGAAAATTCTACACGACGGACCTCGACCCACTACAGAACAACGTAAAGGAATACGTTGAAGGACCATCAGTTCTCGGAATGAGTCGAGCAATTGCGCTGGAAATTCGGAGGACACACGGACGAACGAACAGTACCCAGCACGGAGCACTGGAGAACCATCAACTCACTGAAGGAGTTGAGCAGATAAGGAAAAACGAAAACATAGACGGCAAAACCTAGGATCGCCCTACCCGGAACCAAAATCACTCGAAACGGATACGGAAGCCATTAGGAGAAGAGACGAACGAACAGTACAGTTCTCCGCACGGATCGTTGCAGGACCCATCAGCTCTCTGATTGAGTTGTATTCCTACCACGTACGTTAGAGGTTCTTGCTGTTACGTGAACCTCCTCCGAATTAGGTCCAAGGGTACCGTTTCTTAAACATATATATGCACTGTAAACTTGTACTATGCAGCAAAAATGAAGCGTGACTAGACAATATAAAGAAACAGACAGCGGACTGTCCCACTCTGGCTTACAGCATTCAAGCGATTGTCTCCTTTACGAACAGGTCGTCTTTTCCAGTGCTTACACAGTAGGTTGCCACATTTTAGGACATTCTTATCTCCCCGTTTCAGATGGCCACTACGAAGAGCAGTAGAACCGCTAAGATCTTCTTGATCATCGCGTGGATTTCGGGCGTCCTCGCACTCATCTGTACATTCGGCACACTCGGCTTCTTGATTGCCGTAATGATTCTGCCATGTGAACCTGTTTACATATCGTGCTCTTATAGGCTGAGTTCGTCGACAAGGAATTGTCCTCGGAAAGTGTCCTTGTGATGTCGGTCGGAGGTTCGTGCACCGTTGTTTGCAGCTTAGTTTGTTGTGTATTCGTTATTGTGTGGTATATCTACGGTAAGTCGCCTTTACTGGTCTTGATAGTAGTATGAGATCCGTTTTAGCCAAAAAAAGCAGAAAAGAGGAGCGACGACTCCGGCTGAGCTATGGTTCAACGGATATTATCTCGGATGTGACGCCAGCGAGGGCGCAACCAGTGCCATTCCAGAGACAACCAAATTCCAATGAGCAGGTAAAGAAACCCAGTACCGAAACGGTCAAGAAGGAAGCCCTCAAGCCGGAAAAACGACGCGGGACAGACAGCAGCAGCAACGAGAAGATCAGCAAGGTCGTCTTCGGGCGTAACAATCTGTCCACTGTGTCCAGAGCCTCAAAATATGATCCTCCTACTGTGTCCAACATGAACGGCCCCTCTGTTTCCCACGTGAGCGTCAATGCCGACATGCTGACCAGAGATGAGACCAGGAGCGACTACCGAAATGACTTGTAATGTTTTCCGTGTAGCGCTATTGTAGATTGTGATATTTGTAAATTTACACGTCGTATATTCATCTAGAATAAATTCAATGTTGACAGCTTCTTTTAGGCGATTCTGAGATCAAAAGATATAAACATAAGATCACGGACGGCCCAACCTAGGCTTCCAAACTGCTTCGAACTAGGTACTTCAATATTTTTATGCTTACGTTTTGCTACAATCTCGTTATTTTACCTCATGGCACTGCTCCACGGTTGGACAGGCTCAATAGACTACAGAAGACATGAATACTTCGCTCGTTTGGACACAACACCATTTATCAAAACACAAATTAAACCAAGAAGATCCAAACAGAAGAATCAGATCTTCGCGATCTTGTCGGCCTGCACCACGGGGTTCGCTTCGGAGAGCTGGCTGCGTTCCACAGCCTTGTAGTCGAAGCCGCAGTCGTGCGCCTGCTCGTAGCGGTGCTGGCCGCAGAAGACTCCTCCACAGCGGCACGAGAAGCCCGTTAGACCGACGCGTTTGCTACAGGCTCCACATCTGTTCTTTTTGGGCGGAGTGGCCGACGGGGCTTCAGCCTGCGGCACCTCCTTAGGGACAAGTGGGACCACGGAGGGGACTTGAGGGGTGCTCCTAGAAGAAGGCAGACAGTGAGCTGTGCTCGGCTGTTGCTGGTGAGTTTCTGAGCAGTGCTGCTTGAAGCATTGCGAGCAGAAGGAGTCGAACTTCTCCGAGCCGAAGAAGCCACATCCCGCTCTGCACATCGTTGGGTCCATTATGCTTGTTGTGTGATTGGTTACATGACTCCTCGCCTCTAAGGAAGGGGTTATATGGCCACAAACCAATGCACTCGCACTCGTGACACGTTTGAGAGCATCGCTTTCCAGGATACTGTGATTTGATTTTTTCAATTTTATCCCTACAGATAGTACGTCTGAGGGTTGAAGACAAGTAGGCCCACTTCACCTTCTTCCTCGTTTCTGCCGCCAGACATATAATTGAGCTTAACAAGCACATAGCGCACTCCGACCGAAACCGGCGCATTCAAAATGGAACCACTTAAGCGCGAGCCCAAGTGCCGCAGAGATCCGTTTACGTTTTGTCGCGCGCGCTTTAATTACCGTTCGCCCTTTGCGTCGTCACCGGTGGATGGCGAAGAAGGGGAGACAAGTATGAGCATATTACCGGAGGAGACAATGGACCATCGACGCAATTATTGCGCGCCGCTATTTGTCGCGCGCGCACTGTTTCAAACCGTGACAATCGACTGCCGATTGACCATGCGACGGCTGAATGCTCCGGTAATACTCCTAATTTTCGCTGCCCTTGGTCGAGCCGTGTCCATCGATAATGGTCTTGAAGGTAGGTAGTTAGCTAGGGATACTATTCGCCTACTTCTAAGACTTCGACCTGTGGATTCTGATAAGGGATTTGAAGGTGAAGTGCGCCTTGCGTTGTGAAGCTTAAAATTGCGAAGTGAGTGACTTTAAAAGGGTCCGCTTTAGAGCAGCTTAAATATAGCTTTAGTAGTTCTATATCTTTGGTTTTAGGCTCTCCCGCCATCGTCTGTGGCTTGAACGACATCGCCATTTCCATCAGCACGGAGAAGCCTTTCGGAGGGAATATCTACACGAAGGGATTCTTCGAAACCGAGACGTGTAGAATCAAAGGAAACTTCTCTTCTTCTCAATTCACGTTCCAACTCCCTCTGACAGGAGAATGTGGAGTCCGACGCAAGAGGACAATGAACCCGCGGGGGGTGACTATGGAGGCTACCGTAGTCGTCATGTTCCACACCCTGTTCCTCACTCAAGTCGACAGAGCGTTTCATATCAAATGCCTCTACACCGAGGCTGATAAGGAGGTATCCCAGAAGCTTAGTGTAAGGTTAGTTGGTTTCTAAAGTAAGGCAACGACAGTATGTGATCTGATCTTCTCAGAGTAAGAAGTTTTTGAATATATCGATGCTGGATACATTTAACCCCAAAAGCAAGGGTTCCTCTTTACTATGTAGCTCTTAAAGACATTTTTAAGTCCCATTTCAGCATGCTTCCCACAACAGAGCTTCCTTCTCTGGAAGGAGAAACAGCAGCCTCCGACCCAGCCATGCCTACCTGCAGATATGAAGTTATGAGAAACGGCGCTGACGGAGAACCCATCCGATTTGGGGTCATCGGCGAGCGCATCTACCACAAATGGTCCTGCGAAGGAGAAAACGCGGAGAACTTCTGCATGACGGTGCATTCCTGTGTGGTGGACAATGGACAAGGCGTTGGACAGCAGTTCATTGACGAGAAGGGGTACTGTTGGCTCTAATGTGCCGGAAAGTCAAGTCTTGTAGATGCGCCATGGACCCGATCCTTCTTAACAACATCGACTACACCGGTCCTCTCGAAGCGGGCCAAGAAGCGCGTGTCTTTAAGTTCGCCGACAGACCGACTGTCTTCTTCGGGTGTCAGATCAGATTGCAGCGCAAAGATGAGCAGACAGGGAAGTGTCTGGTAAGTGTCTGTGTCTGAGACCGAAGCGATCACAGAGACTGGTGAATCTACGTAAAATCTAGACCTGTACCTCATGGATCCATACGCCTTCCGTCTACCGTAACCCATTCAGCGCACCTCGGACTACTGCGAAGCCCTCGACGAGTCCTCTCCGCGTCGAGAAGTGACGGTACAGATCCCCCGACGCGACGGAAACTTAGACGCCATCGAATATGACTTCCCAACACCAAATGCTCCGATCGAGGATTTCGACGAGCCCGAAACCACAACTCCCACGTTCTATGCCAAGAAGAAGACGGGAGAGTCGAAACTGAAGCGAGCGCGTCATCGCACGTCCCGGGATCTTGACGACTCCAGCGGAGTCAACGTCGACGTCTCGTGGCCAAGTGTCGATGTCATCGACATATCCGAAAGTCGTGAGTTTCCTAGAAGATAGGTCCCCCCAAGCCAGTGATGACTATTAACTAGTGGAAATTAGCTTTATTACACAAAATATGCTTTGCTAACCACTTTCGCGGTAATCCATCACTTGATATCGAAAATTTGTCTTCAAGGATGATGGAAGTGATCAATCACGGTTTGCTCCTGGGTGTGGCAGGCACTTGCTCACTTTGATGAAGATGCGGACAAGAAAAGCAACGGGTTGAAGCCAAGAAGTGGGCGAGCGAAGAGAGCATTCCAGGAGTATTTTCCCTATGAAAGTTGGATGATTTGGCGAAGACGAAAAAAGAGGGAAAAAAGAGGGGGAGATTTTAGAATTGCGGAGAAAAACAATTGCCGCTTGCAGGGTTCGAACCTGCGACCTTCTGTTTACGAGACAGACGCTCTGCCACTGAGCTAAAGCGGCTGAAGCTCACTCGCCTCAGAACTATATATGTCCTCATCCTGTGCTTTTCAGCCTCTGTGTCCTCCAACTCATCTCCTTCGATGGAGTTCACCCGTCAGCTCCTGTCTCCGTCGCATTCGCCCTCCAAAATATGCGTCTCGCATCGCGAATTCGTTGTGCTGCTTCTCCTGCTTGTGCTTGTCTTCTCTTGTGCGACGCTGATCACCGTCGCCGTTTACGCAAGAAGGCAACAAGTGGCGCCACGCGCTTCTTCTCGTTATCCAACCTTTTCGACAACCGTTCTAAAATGCGATTCATGATCATAGAGAGATATATATTGTTTGTACATACTACAAGAATGCTCGGTGCATTAAAGAGGATTTATTTTATTCTTCACTCCTAGTTGTGTGTTTTAGTCTTTGCTTTGTAAGGGGAGCACTATCCTAGCACTACATTTCAGGCGTACATAACTGTAAGAAAAGGATGTGGGGTGCAAGCCGCTGTAGTCCTTCCTGTACTATAGCGCTATATCGTAAAGCAAAATTTCCTTCCAAGTATCTGTAGTACCGGCAGCATGCTCTCCTAGTGGGCTAAACGAGCCCTTTCGATGCACTTTCCGTACACAACGTTTGACAATAATCTTCATCTTATGTAAACATTGTGCCGCTCGCTGCCTTTGATGAAAGTCGCTCGTCAGATCCTGTCCCTCTAGAGCGTCGTGTTTTGTCCGGCCTTCTCATTATCTCGACCTCTTCCAACCTTTCCCCCATAATGCGACACATTATGTGCATATAAACTACATCCGGTGCAGTGCTCTTCAGATGTTTCTCACCAAGATCGAATGTCCGCTCAATGGGCCAGTGGAGTAGGATTGCAAGCACGCGTGTCGGCGACGTCCTTAATGACATAAAGAGTCATTCGGAATGTCGTTGTGGTTATGTTGGGGATGTGCTCTGTTCTAGAGTTACTATTGCGTGTTCTTCCTTTAAGTGGATTCGGTTATTTGATCTGAAGCTTGTCTCACGGACTGAAGGCTGGATTTCTAGTGTTTACGGGTTTCTTTATTTAAAGGAAGGAGAGAAATATTAATGTAAAAGTAGGCGAACAAAATAAAAAAAGTTTTTCCGATGCCGGGAATCGAACCCGGGCCTTGCGGGTGAGAGCCGCAAATCCTAACCACTAGACCACATCGGACGTGACCGGTTGAATCGACGAACGTTAGATAAGGTCACTTTCCAACCAAAATGAAGCAAAAACGAATCGTTAAGATAATCTATGGAGATCTATATCTAAATTAAGACAATGACCGATAATGTCAAAACAGGTCACATTTATGGATCGCAATATAAAGACAATTGCCTCAATTACGGTCCATCTTCGGTCTCTTGTCCTCTGCCTATCCAACTTCTGACTCTGATCAATCCATCTTCTGTGGCCACTTGGAATGACCGTTAAGTGTCGGACGAACGCAATGTCATGTTTACATTTCCACCCGAGACCACCCCACATCGGCATAATCTCTGCTGGTGCACTGGCCGGCCGTCACCAGTTGGCCGTCGTCGCTCCTCCGGTTTACAACGTTCCGTCCTCACGGAACATAATTAATGGAGCGTCGGGACTCCAAACATCCCACAATGTCAAAGTGGAAGAAGGACGCAGGAAGCGATGACATGACGGCTGTTGTCCGTCGCCGCGGCAATGAGGGGGCCGCTGCGGCCCTACTTCTTCAACGCTTAAATTTGGCCAATTTGCGTCTCCTCGAGTGGATTGTAATTAATGGATGCGGCAAGGTTGCTCCGACGCCGGAGCACAGCTCGTTACTTTGTTATTTGTTGGGATGCTTGCGGGCGCGTCTTACGACAGTCGGAATGTCGTCTTTTTAGAGTGAGATTTATTTTGTCCAGTTTTCCTTTGCGGCGACTTCTTTGAGGGTCCTTTTTCTGGGGGGCCTTTGCAGGGTGTTGCCGATTGTGCAAAGCCACGTCCGTATTCTGAGATGTCCACACCCTCTTTGACAACGGCGCTAATATGAGTTCAACTACTGTAGGTTACAGTATCCCAGACGACGGTGTCGATTAAAATTTGAGCATTCGCATATCCTTTGATGTGTTATGCAGTAAGCACATCGTTACCACATTTTTCCATTTGGAGCGATGAAATCTTTGATTTTCTCTGGCGATTTCAACATTAGGCATTGCATCCCGATGCACCCATAAGGCATGAGCTTAGCAAAAACCAAAGCAGAAATTTCAAAACAATTGCCGCTTGCAGGGTTCGAACCTGCGACCTTCTGTTTACGAGACAGACGCTCTACCACTGAGCTAAAGCGGCATGTCATTTGGACATGACGGTTCATATATGCGGTCGTTTGCTGTGCAAACACACGAGTCATCCGAGATCATTAGTCGTTTTAGTGCCAGCGGGAATGACCTTTTATCTCTTTCGGAAAGCCGGAGATACGACGTTTCGAAAGTCAACAAAGCCACTTTACATATTGTTTTGGCCTACAAATTCAGATATCTGCCTTCATTGCTCATTTTCCTAAAGTGCATTGGCCAACTGCTTAAGCAAAATGTCGTCCACATATAATCATGTGTACACACATCCGCCTGAAATGAATAGCTCTGACATATAGGAAATGATCACCGACGGTTATTGGTGAAAAAGTCCCCGCGTGAAAAAGTCCCCAGGTGAAAAAGTCCCCGGTCAAATTCCAAAACAAAAGTTGTAAAAAAAGCTTTTCAGCACTTTGGGGGATTCGGACTTAGACTCGGTCACCTCTCTACCCTGCCATTAGAACCATTTGACCGAAAACCATAAATGTGTATAAATCTCATAAAGTAAATTTATGTTTTGCTAATTAAGGTTTGCATAAGCATTGCGAGCATAGTAACTTCTACGCCCGGCTTAGGCTTTCTGCCATTCCTGATGCTCAGCTAATTAAGGTTGGCATAGGCATTGTGGATAGAGCACCTCTAACTTCCGGTATACTTCGCGTGCGGAGAATTACGCGCAGAATCACTACTGACTGGAACAGCCGGTTTCTCAACACCGATACAAAATGGTGGTGTTAGCGAGCTTTTGTTCTAAAATTTGACCGAGGACTTTTTCACCTGGGGTCTTTTTCACCTAGGGACTTTTTATCATGTAACCATCACCGACGTCATAGTTCAAGTAAGAGCGTAGCATGATCTCAAACATCGTTCTAGTTGGCCTTTTTTATACATGAAAAGAATGTCATATCCTCTAGCTTCATTAGGAAACGGCAGTTAGTTATAGATCAAGATCAAGTGCTCTCAGATTTCGACTAACTGGATGATCGGTTAATCACAAACAAAAAATGTGATCGATACTTCAGATTTTCCTGGACGACAAATTTATGACACCGTATGATTGATCACCCCAGTGCTGAAGAAGAATAATATTTTTTGAGGACATTCTTGAGGGAAAGAATCGAAGCTCGCTGGTGGGGTAAGTCCTTACTACTGTTTGTAATTGAACAATTCCGAAGCTTAGCATTTCAAGGAGTCAAATCTTATAAGTATCCACTTCTGTCCAGATGCTGAGAATCTGGTGACTGGTGGGTAGTTACCCGAGTCTTTACAAGCCCGATTTCCTCGTTTCCCCTCCACGATTGCTGGTAAACACGAATTTAGAGTATCAATCATGCAATGTTTTCACTTCCCCTGGCCAGCGTCCAACAACACAACTACACCTTTCCGCCTTCCACGAGCCCTCATTTACATCTGTTTTCGCGTGATCCCCAGCGGCGGATCAGCTTTCCGGCTTGTTTTTCACGGCCTTGCCCACCTCGCTCCCAGTGACAGTCCAACTCCGGGGCGGCCCGGACTCCCACGGGTGCATGTGCCTCGCGAACATGGCACCTAAGCTGTTTAGCCGCCAATCTCCGTAAAATCGCTCTTTTCATCACGCGCGCGACCCAGCGCCGTCATAAATCTCGCCGTTGCGCGGGCCATTAATCGCCATATTGTAATGGTGATTCGAGCCGATCGCTTGGGGACACTTTGGTAGGCGCCTCGCTGGAGGCGCCCTGTCACGTCGCCGGCGATCGTAAATTTGAGTGTCGAATGGCGCTGCCGGATGCGGCACTCATCGCGCGCACGCGTCTTTAGGGTCAGTTTATTTTGCGCGTGTTTATGTGCTGACGTGTGAGATTTGTGGCCGCCGTGAAAGTGAGTCCGGTGACGTGGCCTGGCGACTCTGATAGTGAGTTCGTGGCCAATTCCCGGGGGCCATTCAGGTTGTAACTGGAGCTTTTTGTAAATCTCGATCTCACTGCGGAGAGACTGGAATTTAGAGGGAAAGAAAAGTAATGTTGTGGGCAAGGATAACTGCGCTAGTTTGCTTGTCCATATCTAGGGACTCGACTTTCCCACTGGTCAGGGACGGGAGGCCAAATTGAGTTCAAAGCCGAAATTGCGCTACCTAACCCTGTGCGGGGAATTCTATGCTAATCTCAGAGGTATTTCCTTCTTTCTTTGCGAGGCAGTGAGTAGTGGACAGTAAAATACACCCCTAAATTTCTGACTGATCAGCTAAGAAGCCTTTGTAGAAGAGACTTTCAAAAGAACGGTTGAGTTACAATCGACAAGTGGGTAAAAACATCCATCGGGAGATCACGCATCGGAAGGCAGTGAACACGGGCGTTTCGTCATACTCCCAAAGGTTATGAGCTGCCATCAATCAGTTTCATATCGCAAGCAATGGATCAAGCGATTCGTTTTTATTGCTTCCCCATCCGACCTGTTTGAAAGGCTCAGGAGCAATAAACACTAGTCGTCATAGCCATTGTTCCAGTACTTCTTGGGTTGGCTTCATGGGACCGTTCCAAGGTTCCCAGTGCTAGTTCAAGTTCGGTTTGCCTCAACAATGTATGGGCGTCATGTTTTGAACGTTTCTTGTTTTAGGTACTCTAGGACATCAATCTACTCCAGAGAAAGCTCTTCTACTAAAAGAGTTTGGTATTGCTATCATTATAAAGAGTCTCAATGGTCAGTTTTTGACGCTATGCCCTTTACACCTATTCCGTAGCACAATCTTTTGTGACTTTCTAACTTTCCAAGGCATATTTCCAGCAGCCTTTTAGGAAATGAGCCGACCACTCCATTCGACGCCGCAGTCGATTCCACAAAGGACATCACTGACAGTTAATATCAGACATACTTCTCGACTACGATTAAGTCCAATTGTTCTTATGTGGCTTCCAACACCGATTTGAGAGAGCTGAACAACATAGCCACGTAGAACAAAAGAGCCTTTATGCCAGTAGGACGTCGATTGGAGTCGAAAAACTGCGCTGTTTCGTGAGGAATGTTCCGAAATTACCGATTTTTGAAGTAGCTAACGCATTCACACCCAGGGTTTTGGTTACCGTAGGAAGTCCGCAAGGTTATAGTTCATCTACCAAATACCGTAATTATAACCGTGGTCTTGCTCAAAGAAGCCTCCAGGCTTGTTACAGGACCAGATAAGTGACCCTTTCCGTTAGTGTTTCCCGTCAAAGGGACAACCCTTGAGCTTCATCTTCACAAGACGACCTGATCTTCCCAAGTTAACCTGGACGTCCGATTGCACGGTTCCATAAGCCTTTAGAACGCCACTTAGTCACTGCCACTCACTTAGAGCGCTCCAAAAGCTGCCGACACTCACAGCCGAACCCGTTAAGCGCGGTTTCATTATTTGCCGCTCGCAAGAACATATTTACTTTATATGAAAGTGGCCTTCCGGAGTGGCGGCCAGGAAGAGTTCGCTATATTGAAACTCCGAGTAAACGAGCCTGGACACATCGATCGCGTTTATCCTAGGCGTCCGTTTCGGTGCGGCGCCTCTTCGCTACTCCATTCTTCTCTCTACGCGATAACTTTGTCAATTTAATCGGCGACGAGTGAAATCTGTGCAAAGCCACCGCGCGCGCCACTAATGGCCCCCTGGCCGCTCGGATTATATTAAGGGCGCGCGGGAGGCGACGGGAAGGAGGATAAAGGACATCGTCCGGCAATCAGCGCGACCTTTTTGTTTCGCGCCGCTCCGCTGAAATGCCGCCGCCACCCGCCCGCCACCCGTTGGGGAGGTGCCGACGCAGGGCTGGAAGTTCCAGTGCGTAGGACGTAGCCGACTCGTTTCGGCTGGTACTGGTGTCCCTTTTGGGAAAAAATGGCTTTTTGTGCGGTTCCAAGTGACCCTTGTTCTTTTAGGGTTTCAATTCGTGTTGGTTAACAGTGAGGCTCCGTTATTATTACATTAGAGGTTGTTGTTTTCATTTCTGTAGGCGCTCTACCTGTTCTTGAGTTTGCTTGTGGGTAGTAGTGGGAACCGGGCCGGCCAAGTTCCCAACACGGTTCCTATCACTGCTTGTGGGTGTATCGATCAAGGCACAAGCAATTTGTACCGGAGAACTACACTACACAGAAATACACCACTCTTTTCGTGTTCAAACTGTAGTCAATCTTGTACAATTTCTTTACCTTCTTTACCTTTTTATTGGTTGTTTGAACACAGAAGAAATTGACAAAAAATCTTGAAACTTAGAAATGTCATAGGTGTCAATTTTCTTTCTTTTTTTGGATTCGATTTTCTTGATCGACCTTGACCTGATCAGCAGAATACGTACCTCAGAAATGTTTTTCAAAATAACTGGTACTGTCATAGGGCATCATAGGGTCCTAGAGTCCTGCCATGTCATAGAGTCCTTTTTGAACCCTGGGGTTTATGTAAATTGTCGAGAGTCGAGAATTGCCTTGTCATACGTAGTTTCTCGGAGTTTTAGCCCTGGCAATTGACGGCACCCATGTAGCTTTTCGGGACACTTAAGGGCTTGCTGACCAACCTGCGTTGGAATCTTGTAATCGAGATTTTGAGAACAACGGTTTTTTAATTCAAACTTTTAAAGTCCTGTTGATCACTAAGACTCTCAAAAACTTCTAATTTAAAGTAAGACTTGAATCGCAGCACATTCAGGTTCTTGGACGTGACTTCTCTCACCCGCACTTCGCCAGGTACTCCTGACCTCTGCTCAACTGGCATTTCCTCTGGACGTCCAACTCAATTTCCTTGACATGTGCTGCAAGGGTGCACGGCAAACGAGACCGGCGCGGATAAATCATTTTAATCGCCTGTCCACGCGTCCAGGACTGGCTTTTCGAAATTTATTATTCCGTACGTGTCGTCATAGGAATTGATTTTGGCCTTGTTTTGTTTTGCCCCACAATACTGCGTAAAACGTCATTTTTGGCTCCTGGGGCCATTGAAAGGCCCACTGAATGTGCGAACCTTGGTCACCGCTTTTTTGTCCTGCTGGTCTTAGATACCCGGACGCGTCTTGAGCAATGTCATTTCCATAAGTGCCTCAACTACTGAAATGCACTTTCCCTTTTTGCCGATTTTCCACTTAAGAGGTTCACTTCCTCGATGTTGCTTTCCACATTGTCTCTTTCCGGGAGAAACTTCCCGGCGGACCATTGACCTATGCCGCCGTGCCATAAATCCGAGCCGGACAAATCGCTGTGTCACAGATGCCCTATTTACATTTCACCCTGAAAGAAAAGAGGAGCCGCGAAGTAGTAAAATTGACAAACTACCCACTGAGGATTGTAATAGGAGCCGGATTGATCAATTTCGTGTGACGATTGCTTTGTCAGAAGTGCCGCATTTCGGAATCGCGTGTAAGGAGGCCGAATTGGACGTGCCGTAATTCGTCAAAATGGAAACGTCACCTCTAGACCTAAGAATAGATACGGACGTAGTATGAAAGAGCCCTGAACCCCTAAAGCCGGCGAGTCGGGTACCCGATATCTGACCCTGATTTAGGCGCCATATGGGTCAATATGAACAGGGAGAAAACACTACTTTTACACTAACACAGTAGGAAAAGGCATTTGAAAAAGAAAGGCTGCCACAAGGAATTGAACCTGGAACCTTCTGCGTGATGGCTTCACGGGAAGAGTCATGAGTTCGAAGCCGGCCGAAATCACGGTTCTATTTTTCGGGTCGTCTTTTATAACACCAGTTTTGAGATCAAAGGGTGGTCATGTGAAACCCAAAACAACTTTGGGGGCTACATAGACTATACAGGTTATATAGGAAAAAAAGCAAAAATAAAAAGTTCTTCCGATGCCGGGAATCGAACCCGGGCCTTGCGGGTGAGAGCCGCAAATCCTAACCACTAGACCACATCGGACACACCAAAGACCATCCCAAGAACAGTGTTGTTCACGTTCAGAGGTGGCACGGATCTCAAACTTTTGGATACCTGACTCGGTAAGCAATAGGCTACGAACAAATAGCTACATTCCTGCAACTTGGCGCTGTTGTCCCTCGCCATACCCATAAGAGAAGTCCAAATCGTTGGGACTGTCCTGTTACCTACTAGGAGAACAGCTCGCTAAAGTATACGGTATAAGTGGAGGTTAATCAATGAGCTCTCGCTCGCGAGCTGGTAAAACCAACCACTCTGCACGCTACGGTCGCGGCGACCCTTCTTAATGGATTTCCATCCATTTTTCAACTCCCAAGTGCAAACACTCTTTTCTCCCCAATTTTTATTTGTTTGTTTAGGCCTCTGCACGCCCGCCTCAACCCGCGTGCGACTCAATTGAACGCCCAATCGAAAACAACTCGATTTTATTGTTTCTCTTCCGTCCTAATTTCCCTCATCGACCTTAACTTCTTCCCTCGGCGACTCTGTCACGTTAATGGCAACACGCGGCCACTCACTTTCCCGGCCGGGTCACTCGTTTCCGGAGCCTAATTGTCCGGCGGCGAGCGGATTCCTCCGCCGGGTGCGAATTGAATTTGTGGGCATTAGGGTTGTTGTCTATAGGATAATAAGGGACCCACGGGACCGCGGCGGGTCGGCGCCGCGATGAACTGAAAGCCTTTCGGGGCGACGAATCTCGCGCGCGCGCCTAAAACACACGCCACTTCCGAGTTGAAACTTTTCCAGACGGAAACGCACGACTAAGTACCGCTCTGCGCAGAGAGTCAGCCTATGCTCCACGGTGCCGCCGATGCTCGATGCCGAGCGTAGCCGCGCGCCGACGGAGACGATTCGACGAAGCACAATATGAGGATTCCCGCCACGATCGTCCTGATCGTCAATGTGGTGCTGACCGCCGCTGACGAGTTGGTTTGGAGCGATCAGCGATACACGACCGCGTCGTTCTACGCTCAACGTGAGTTTTTTTAAGCATGGCTATTATCCAAGGGAAAAACTGAAGATTTACTGATTAGAGAGCAAAGATGGAAAGTTTGCGGACGCCCATCTTCGTGATCTTTGTGACCTCTTCTTCTAAGTAGCTACTTCTTCTAGGTAGCAACAAAATGTGGGGGAAGACGTGAACCAAGATGTGAACTGTTTAGTGGACTTCTTCGTTGGTCACATACGGTGATTTAGTCTTCTGGGGAAATTTCTCACATTAAAAAAGGAGTACATAACGAAAAGCGCCAATTCAAAACAATTGCCGCTTGCAGGGTTCGAACCTGCGACCTTCTGTTTACGAGACAGACGCTCTACCACTGACAAGGGAGGTACGTGAACTGTCCCCCTCGGATCCGGGCGACACGTGGTGTGTAAGCACCTAAGTGTGTAAGTATGCAAACGCGCGCAAGATTACCGGCGAATGCTGGGTATCTGCAGAGAAACAAG
>JADLIF010002125.1:0-37579 GCA_016648015.1 Steinernema khuongi | reverse complement strand
CTTTAACCTCTGTGGGAAGTAGTTAAGTTAGAATTCATGGGTTGCGGTTAGTGAGTTCCGATGTAGTCGGAAAAGCTGTCAGGACATGATTCTTTTTGTCCCCTTTGGAACATCACGCACAACATTAATTTCTTCGTGGGGTTTGAGTTGCTAGATTGATGACGTTCTTGTTGGTCAATTGCAACTACGACATCCACTCCCTCCTACTCAAGCCAGGGCTTACGCCTGACTGAAGTCGTTTCCCTTTCTTCTTTCCAAACGGAATGGCGCGCTCATTGTGTTTCTGATCGATAATCGCTCACAATAGGAGCTTCTCTAGAGAAGTTCGACGCCTCTCCCGCAGACCTTGAACCGTATGCTCCACACAAACACTTAAGGGTTTCATCGAGACTATTTTGAGCATGGCCATGATGCTTATTGAAGAAGTTGAACGGGTGACCTTTACGAATGACCTTAGCGATGGTGAATCACTGTCAGCTATGTGTGATAGGAATGTCATTGAAATGTTGTCCAATTGATGAGGGGCTTCCTGCCAAGGCTGTTTCAATTGCGACTAGTACTGTGCCCCGATGCCAAGGATCCTGGATCCGGAACCTTATGATGCTTGTGGTTCTGTGAAGCAACATTGTACAATAGCGCTAAGAAACAGAAAAAACAAGTGCCAAAGAAAATCTCCCACCTTGGCATGTCCAAACCTTCCAGAGATGATGCATTTAAACTAAAAAGAAGGGAACATGACATTGTGAGCACTATCCTCAATGTTGAGCTGTTCCAGAATATGCCCTCATCACGGACATATCTACATTTATTGCACACCACTCTTACAGCAATACAGACCTCTGAAAGCTCAATAGTCGAACATGGGCGAGTCCTTCGCGCACTCCTTGCGGCTGACGCACCTCAGCTCGTCGTCCCTGGCGAATCCCTCCTTACACCGACAGCCTCCACGGCACATCTGCCGAAGACAGGGCTGCGGTCCCCGGCAGCTGTCTTCGCAGGCTCCTCCACACTTGTCGAACACCTCGTTCTCGCCACAGTCGTCTCGGAGGGCCTGGGAAACGGCGACGAGCAGGAGCAAGCAGGAGAGCACAGCGGAGCGACGGCGCCAAAACATCTCTTCTAACCTGGTGAACGCCCGGACCGACTGGTTTTAACCCGCGTCTCCCTTTCAAAACATACCTGTTCGCGGGCGGAACATGAACCCGTATTACAACGGCGTCAACGGCCGCTGAACTAACAGAAGAAGGTGAAACAATCAGAGTAGAAACAAAAGAGGACGGGTGGAACGGTGGGCGGCTATGGAAATTAGATGATCACAGATGAGAAGGGTCCGATGATGTGAGTCACAGATCTTGGCGGCGGAAAAGACTTCCTTTTCTTCGATCGCCGCTTACATGTGTCATAAACGTGATTGCGCTCTACGCAATTATGACAGGAATAGTCATATTTCTGTTTTTAGGCGCATAGGCGTCTAACAAGTTAATGACAGTCTCCGAACCTGTTGGGCGTGGCGGAAAAACAACCGAAGTAAGAGCACGCCATAGTTGTTTCGCAGCACAACTGCATCTTTATCGACGAAAATCGATTCTTCAAAGTTTGGAACACGCAAGATTCCCGACCTAAGGGACTCAGCTAGTTCTGGGCCGTTTAACTTCATCTGAACTCAATCAGCTAAACTTGTTTTGGATTAGATTACACATCTGCTAGGCCGATTTAAGTGCTCCAAAAATTCTCGGAGTAGAAACTGATATAACCTGTAGTTCCATCGCCGTTAGAACAGTACCGTTACTATACCAAAACTGCAAGAGAGAGTTCCGTCTTCTGTAGAGTATAGTTCCTAGAGCATGATCTGATCAATCACCTTGTGTAGCTCCTCGAAGGGTAAACGTGACCCTTTCCATCTTTCCCATATGAAACTGGAAGCAGTTTTCGGTGATTGTTTACGTTTACGTCTTACTGGAACGGTATCTGCAACACTAACACGTTGATTCCAGATCTTTTGCACGTTATTTATAGAAGGAGATCATGGAAACATGTCTTGTTCTTAACCAGTGTGGAGCGTCCGATGGCGCTCTTAATCACGAGCGAGAGTAGCAGCCAATTGACAACCATAAACCACAATTTCCTTTGAAATTTCTACATCCTCTGCTAATGAATCCAATACATATCGTATTCCTTATTTCTTTTGTGCGTATTGCCCTCTGAGCCATAGTTGACATCTTTGATATTTTGATACTCTTCGCTTCTACTCATTGACAGCCTCATTGTCAGTACATGGGCTCTGTAATCCCAGAAATCAAGGGCAGCATGTTCAAACAGTCTTTATCGCCCCGAACTATCCTTCAGCAAACCTCGCAATTCCTTCGAACCCGTCAGCAAACATGTAAAACATGTGGTGAGTTATTTTTTACTCACACACTCACTTATCCAACGCGTAAGCCTAAAAGTACACACTTGACTTCACTTGAACCGCGTGGACTTGGCAACAATTTGCTCTCTCTCCTCTGTTCTCTCACAGCACAGAATAAGACAAACATCTCGATTTCGCGATCAGTGATCGGCTGTCACACAGTGAACCCCGAGATGCCAATTAATCGACTCGTTAATTGCCATAAGCCGCAGAGGCATGCGGACGTCAAACAGAGATCTGTCAATGGCGCTCTCGGGACCGGATCCCGTGTTGACTTTTGGCACTCGAGGACTATAAACACGCGCTGCAAAGACGAGTATAAAACACGGCGCAGACGGCTCATCTCCACGCTTTCCACGGATCTACCCACAATGAACTCAACCTTCTAGTAGGTCCAAAGCTCACTTTTCGCCTTTGAAAACACCCTTACAGCGTTCTTCTCGTCGCGCTCCTTCTGGCCGTCGCCGTCGACCTAATCAGCGCCCAGTGGTATTACGGTAGCTACTATCCCTACTACAGTGGGTACTACGGCAGCTACTACCCTTCCTACAGCTATGGCTGGGGAGGTTACGCCGGCTACTCTTATCCCTACTACGGAGCCTACGCCCTCTACGGAAAGAAGTAAACCTCTTTACAGGTCAACCGAATCTACAAGTACAAAACAATATTCCATCTATGGTAGTGCCAATTGAATCTAGTAGGCAATAAATGTTCTATTTCCATTGGATAGAGTCACTTTAACTGTGTAGCCTGGGAAAGCTTCAGAGGCAAAAATTTAAACGTGACAGTTGATGTTTTAAACTGGAAGACTCAGGTAGAACACGCGCTCTCTAAGATGCACTTACTATGGATATACTGCATCCACAACCTTCTTATGTGTAGCAGATCCTGGGACAAGGGATGAGGCATGTCGCAAGTTCCATCACAGGCGCCACATGGGAAGAACTGCTCGTTTTCGCCGTCGCACTTGTCCTTCTTCTGAGCGGAACAGCCGACGATGAGAAGGAGAAAGAGCGTCCACAACCTACCTTTCTCTTCTGATCTGCTCAAAAATTCAAACATAACGTATGACCTGTTTACACCCTCTAAATTTTACTGGCACGTGTTCCTTAGGCGGAACCCATTCATGTCATGAAACCCACACGTGTGAGTGAAACCTTGATCGCTGATAGAGCAGCTACGTGCTTCCCACAACGCTTCCCCGACATCAGCGCTCTAATCTTTCCTTTGAAAACACCGTACCGATAGACACAATGCACTTTGCTGACAAGCTAAACACAAAGCACAGTGGCTAGGCGTCAGTGATCCGAGCGCGGATGTAGGAACTCGCAAGAACTTGTTCTATGGTCATTAAGTGATCCGAATGGTCGCTCGCTGAGATGATGTCACCCTTAGCAGACAAAATAAATGAGACAAGAAGATGACGCAGAATTGCAAATATGCTGGAATTTGACGCCTTTTAAACCCATCCACTACCCATTCAACCTGGAAAAGTAGTGGAATCTACTTGGAAAGGAAGGGGAACGTGACCAACAGAGTGACTCATTTATCTCTCCAACTTTTCTGTCCAGGCCAACTTATCAGTTTCTAAACGCTTAGAGTTCAAAAAGCAGGCCGATGACCGTTTGTTTACACCGCCGCTGCTGGTCTGTTTATAAAAAGCGCCGTCTCGCCGTAGCATCCCCAGTGCCTCGTCATGTATTCCCCAAAACTGTTCATCTTCCCGCTGCTCCTTCTCCTCGTCATCGGCTGTTCCGCTCAGAAGAAGGACAAGTGCGACGGCGAAAACGAGCAATTCTTCCCATGTGGCGCCTGTGATGGAACTTGTGACATGCCTCATCCCGCCTGTCCCAGGATCTGCTACACCGAAGGAGGCTGTGGATGCAAGAGTGGATATGTCCGGGACGGGGATAAGAAGTGCATCTTGAAGACCGCGTGTTCTGAGTGAACTCTGGTCATATCTTTGAAGTGGAGTGGTCCATCTTTATTAAATGGCATAAATACATCATTTCTGGCATCTTAATCAACTGTGACACCATTCCTCGCGGATACAGTGGCCCAGGTCGTTGCGAACAAATCCAGCACGACAGCCACATCCCCCAGTGGGAAGACAGATACTAGGACATCGGGCTTCCGGTGAGCGACAAGTGCGTTCGCAAGGACCACAGCGATAGAAGACCTCGTTAGGTCCACATCGGCACTTTTCGGATGGAATGCAGAGGCCGGTTTCATCTCTTTTGTGGCCTGAAAGATTACAGATCTTAGCAGAGAAGACGAAGGGTCTTGAGGGGAGAGGCTGGGGAGGCGGTTCCTTGTTTTAAGTACAGGCAAATAGGCCTAGAACCTTTCTGACGGAGGATCTAGAATCCACACGCACAACTTCCCCTTCCATGGCTCCTTCAAATCCCTACCTGGCAAACAGCCACATTCTCCAGGAGGTCGACATCCAGCCGCGCAGGTCATGTCAACGCCACAAGGACTGTCACAAGCCCCGCACGGGTAGAACTGCTCATTGAGTCCACACTTCTTCTTGGGAGCGGGACAGTCGGCCAAGAGGACGCAGTCCCCTTCCCCATTGCGGACGTATCCTTCGTTGCAGCTGCAGGTTCCATCAAGCTTGCAGATCAATGAACATGGCGGGGTAGGGTCTTCGCACGATCCGTCACAAGTGCCGCACGGATAGAACGTCTCATTGGCCTGACAAGACCTAGTGGGACACTCGTCTCTTGGGATACAGGCTCCTTGACCGTTTCTTCTGTAGCCTAAAAGGGGGCTTCTAATGAGATCATGGGCGGTTTCAACCTGGAAGGCATCCACAACCGCCTCCGTCTGTGCAGACGGGCGAACAGATCAACTCCCTTCCACAAGGACTGTCGCAAGGTCCACACGGGTAGAAGTGTTCGTTCTTGCCACAGTCCTCAAAGGCGAACGCCACTGCAACTATGAGAAACACGGACCAAGTCATGACTGCTGGGGAGCACTGGAGACCCGTAACTCGGCGTTGAGACAAGTGGAAAAAAACAAGAAACAGGAAAGAAATCGTGCCCGCTTGGAAGGAGAGTCCTTTGATTTTGTGTGCTTAGCGTTGAGCACAAAACTTGTTTGTGCTGGGTCAGCGATGTCGATAACATCGGAGACGAGCCATTGTGCCTTCTGTCGGTTTTCGGCTCTCGGTTATGTGCCTTGCCGTGTTTTCGCGCACCTTTCCTTGTGGTGCATCTCTCAGATTAAGAGATTCGGTCATTTCCAGGAGAAATCTAGTGTTACGTCAGTTTGTTACTAAATCAAGGAAGGAATCACCCTTGTTTACGCCAATGCCATTTGCGGGCTCTAATGTGCGCCCTCTCCTCCTTCCTACCGCCGTCCAATACTTCATGACCCCGATGCCTTCAAGTAATTGATCTCAAGCCAACTACCTGTAAGGTACCTACAGGGGTACCAGAGTTCACTCAGAACACGCGGTTCAATCTTACCCGATAGCGGCTAATCTTCTGCCTCCTGAAACGTTATCTTCGGTTGCTCAGCATAAGACAGAACTCTCCATAGGTCAAAGTGTTAGAATCCTTAGTATATTTAATGTACATCACATGTGCAAGGAATAAGACATATTTACAGAATAAAACTCCAATACAATAGATCAGCGCGTAGAGCGCTTTCCTTTCGAAGTTGCCCTTCCTCTTCCATCATCTTCATCACTGTCCGCCGTTTCCATGGACTTCTTCCGCTTCTTCGCAGGCGCTGCCTTCAGATTCATCATCTTTCCTGGTCGGATCGTCTCCTCTTCCTCCTGGGGGAACAGATCCGGGTGCGCGTTCTGCATGTCCTCGATGTCCTTCCTCACTCGGGCCAAATTCTTGTCGACCTTCTTGATCATCCTCTCCTGCTTGGAGATCTCTCGAGACAGTTCTTTGTTCATGTTGATGGATCTGCTGACGCGTTGCGACTGTTTCTCAAGCTGGTCCCAATCGGTGCCCAACGCCTGCCCAATCCGACCGAAAAGCTTCTGGCATTTCTCGAAGTCCTTCTGGAACTGCTTCCTCCACTTTCTGTCTGCAGCGGATTCTGGATTGGACATCTGGAAAGAAGTAATGTAATGCGGTCATAAAAACGAAACACACGCGAAAGACAATGAGACGCGATCCACTCCGACATGTGTGAAGAAAGACTATGCTACTTGCCGCGTGCTACCTCCGAGCGCAGTCAAAGCACGGGATTTTGCTGTGTGAAGTGTAAAATCACGGTTTCTAGGGAGAAGGAAGGTCACATTGAATGAGACATGAGACAGACAGACATCAGACTATATCAAAGACAAGAAGCAAGAGAAAGGACCTAATGCTTAAGCTGGAGCGTTTTTTTATGAAATCACCAGCATAGAGCAAAAATCAAAAATAAAACGCATAAGAACTAGACGTGAGACGTCCGTTAAGTCCACCATATAATAAAAGGCTCCATGCTACTTGGCAACTATTTACAGTACACGCGTATGCCCCCTTCCTTCTGTAGTAACTGTTTTAAACAGCGACGTTACAAGAATCCATTAGTTTTGCCGCCAAAATCTGAGTCGGCTCCTCCAAGCGTTTCATCGCTTCTGCGGGCAAGCCCCAGTGTGGCAAAATCGCTGTGGGAGCCTGAAGTAGGCAGAAATGTAAGCAGTACGTTCCAGATCTGTCTTCAAGTCTTTGGACACTTCAGGTGTACTATAATGCACTAGGTACATGCCACTGGGCCATATATAATGGGATATCCATAAGATACGGAAATCCATGGAAATGGGCGTTGAAGTGCCCGAGATAAGTTCACGAAACTGTAGCGGTGCTTCTGTTTTTGTTTGTCACCGTTGAGCAAACAGGCTCTATTTACCCCACTTCGCCACGATCGCCCTGATATACCTCTCCTTGTCCATCTGTGCCCCCCTCTCGATTACTTCCCACCATGTTCTCCAAGATCGCCGACTTCTTGCACCCCAAAGACAAGTCGGAACGCGTCTTCGACCTCGGCATCAGAGTGACCATCGCCGAGAATGGAGCCGACCTGTCAATCCGCGTTGTCAAGATACTTGTCTCCTCCGTAGACGATAGCTACTCTCTATCCAAGATCTTCGAGTCGCCTTTCCACGTGTGGCGACCTCGTGAAGACGACCTTCAACTGATCCACGAGGCTTATGTCGAGTTCGAGCACCATTCAAAGGGAGTTCTTTCGGTCGATGGGCCAAAGCCCCTTGTTGTCCCGAAAATGCTCGAGGAGGCATTCAAGGTCGTAAGTGGGGCGAAGTCCATCTGTCTTAAGATCGACGTCAACGACTGCTGCGACCTTCTCCGCGAACTCCTGAAGCTGATCCCCGTCGTGCCTTGCGCAGAGCTGTATCTGAAGCACATCGTCGATGTCGAGGACTACCAAGTCTTCGAACAGCTCGTCAAACGTCTTAAGATCTCCGGACTCTCGCTCCTTAAACCATACTCACTGAGTACGGAGATTATCCGACCGATCGTCGATCTGTACCTATACCAAACTACGGAGAAGTGGACGCTCAAGAAGCTGGAGTTCTACTCGAACAAACCGTTTAAGAACCTGGAGAGCATGTTGACTACGTCCGAGAAGCCTTCTGTGTTGGCGATCGAACAGCGAACTGTTTCCATCAATTTTGAATGAACAATTACATCGAAAATATAAAGTCCTGACTGGGAAATGATGGCGTTGGGGGAGGAGGGGAAGGAGGTCCAAGGAATCGTGCAAGCAACTCTTACAGCTTGTTACTATTCTCTGCTCTATCGTTTAAATATTATTATTAGGTTATTATAGTTTGTTCGTGAGGCCAGCACAACAACTGGTGGATACCGTACTTACAAACACCCGGATTACTATGACATGTTTGACTCGTGGCGGAACATCTCCGCCGGGCCCTGCTGCATGACCTTCCCGTTCTCCATCTGCACGATGAGGTCGAAGTTCTCGAGGCCGTGTAAACGATGCATGATCGAGATGACAGTGGTTCCAGGGAGACACTCCCGCATCACCTCCATCATCGTCCAATGGGACTTGTCGTCCATGTGCGCGGTGGCTTCATCGATGAGCACGATCTTCGGTTTTGAAAGGATCAGCCGGCAAATGCTGATGATCTGTTTTTCACCGGATGAGAAGTTCGATCCAGCTTCTTTGATCTCGCCGTCCAGGCCTCCTACTTTCGTCAAAAAGTCGGCTAAAGTAGGGATAAACGCACCAGTAAAATGCGGTAACTTACAGAATCCAACTCTTTTGACCAAATTGAGGATGTCCGCGTCGGACACCTCCTTTCCGACGGTGAAATTGTCCCTAAGCGTTCCACTGAAAACGAATGGCCGTTGAGTGACCACTGCGAATTGACTCCGGAGGCTTCGAAGATTCACTGACGAAGTATCGACTCCATCGATGAAGATTCGGCCCGACTCTATGCTGTGAGCCCTGAGAAGAGCCTGAAGGAGCTGTATGAAGTTCGAAAAAACAATGAGGTCGTACCTGGAAGATGCTGCTCTTTCCAGCGCCTGTGCGCCCCACGATTCCGACCCTCTGACCAGCTCCGATCTTCAGAGATACGTTCTCCAAGGCTAGAGGCATACCGCTACCGTAACGCAGGCTGACACAGGCGAAGTCGATTTCTCCATGAATGTCTTCTTTGAACTAAAAGAAGGGTCAATTATGGGATAAAATGGTATAATATTTAGATTTAGCTCATTTCCAGGCTGAATAATAAGATTTTTTGAGAATGGACGCTAGACCAAATTGACTTTAAAAAGGCGTCTTAAGCCTCTATCAACGCAGAAGATGAACATTCAAAGGAAAGGTAGAAACGTACATCCTGTCCGTTGGGATTATCCTCTTCGTCCTGGACGTTCTCGATGTAATCCGCAATTCGTTCCACGGATACCAACTCTTTCTCCGAGTCGATGAAGGAACACAGGAGCGAATTTAGGAGACCGGTCATAGTCAGAGCGTAGGTGATCGCCAAAGCCACCATGCCGGAGTCAATGAAGTTGAAGCTGCTTTGGATTACGGCCGTGAATGCCACTATCGTCACCAGGAGGACTCCCATCATCTGGAGACGCACCGAGAGCCACTGACCGGAGGCCAACGCGGCATACTGGGCACGAATATTGTCCGACAGGCGATCCTTGAGCATCTCCGTAAAACGTTCCACAAATCTGTGCGCTCGAATCGTGCTGAGGCCGTTGACCGTATCGGAGATATGACTGTAGAGGGGAGAAAGGGATACGGTAGTTAGACGCTTGACCTCACACGTGGTGAACCGGTAGTAGCGCTGTAAATGGTTGAAGTATATATCAATAGGAAGAGGATAAAGTCCAACCTGGAGTGCGTAGTAGACGATGAATATGATGACGAAGAGAGGAATCAGAAGTGGTAGGGCGAAGAAGATCAGGACAAGGGCCCCGACGAGGTTGAAGAAGGAGGCGAGGCAGATGTTCAGTTGGAAGGGTAGTGAATCGTCCACCGTATACACGTCGGCGCAGAGACGATTGGTGACGCGTCCTGCCGGAGTGGAATCCCACCATGTGAGACTGGCCTGAAATCATAGTCACATTACCTTCTTCTCTCATGCAGTTCAGGGACTAGGTCCCCATCACTGCTAAAGGACATCTACTCACCTTTAGAACCTTCCCGAGGACGTTTTTATGCAAATTCTTTGCGGACACAACACCTCCGTAAGCGAACAGAAAAGCCCTAATCAGGGTGAAGATCGTGTTGGCGCCTGCCAAGCACCCGTAGACGGTCAAGTAGAAGATCGTCTGCTCCCACGAATCATCTCCCAGGGGCGCCTTCGGTCGCTCGCCGAAGGGATATTGCGTGTCCTGTAGTAGCAACGAGTCGTTCTTGTGGGTCGAATTCTCCGTCCATCTACTCAGCCAGTAGTCCGAGGAGTTCTTCGAGAGTTGCATGATGGCCAGGGCGATTATAATGCCGGAGAAGAGGAAATATCCCGTGGCGCGGATGTACGATCCGTAAACGCTGATCTTCACTGTGCCGACCTCCTTCTGCTCGGTTTGTGGAATTATTCGCTCCGTGGATTCGAGTTCAAGGCTCTCTGTGGACGAAGAAGACTTGATCGTCTGGAGACCGTACTTCGGCCCAGCTTCGGCGGTGTTCTCGAGCTGTGGAAGGATTTCATTTGGTGGACCTAAAAATAAGAAGTAAATGGTGACTGATTCAGCCAAGTACCTTGCTTCTCGATTCGGCCATCTGCCCCCAAAACGATAATTTCATCGACGTTCTGGAGATAGTTCAAGTAGTGAGTCGCTATGATGACCAGCTTCCCACGCTTTTTCAGAAGATTCTCGACACAATGTTCCCAGATGAAGGCACCGACATGTGCATCCACTGAAGCCAAGGGGTCGTCCAGTAGGTAGATGTCGTTGTCTTGGTATACAGCCCGGGCGAGGGCGAGGCGGGCTCGTTGGCCTCCACTGAGAGTCGATCCTTCGTCGCCGATCACGTACTCGTCTCCTCCAGGCATGTTCTACAAAAGAATAGCTACCGTAACTACACGGAATACTGTAGCTTACTCTGATGTCACTTTCTAGAGCAGTCGCCTCAATACACTTCTTGTAGAAATGGTGTTGATAGCCAGTCCCGCAGAGGATGTTTTCCATTACCGTACCCCGTCGGAGCCAACAATCTTGGCCGACGTAAGCGATTCCTTGACTGACCGAAAACTGGTGAATTTCGACCTTCCGGCCGTTCGAGAGTGTTTCGCCGAGGAGGCCTTCAAGAAGGGTCGTCTTTCCACAGCCCACAGGGCCAACGATTCCAATGATCGAAGACTGAATCTCATGCACAGAGGAGTTTAGAAGGGAGCTGAATACCTCTTTTCCAGTGAAGTTTATATCCGACAAAACAGGTGTCGTCTGATCCCAGAAGAAGCTCGCGTTCTTCACTGCGAGTTTAGTCTTCGGCTCTTGACAGAGCTTGTAGTACTCGTGGAGATCCATGGTTTGGAGGTCGAAAAAGCGATTAAGTCTCTTCAGAGACACCCAAGATTCCACCAAACCGTTAAGGACCCAGGGAAAGGCATTCAGGGGCATGATGAGGATGTTCACCAGAGCCAAACTTGTGAAAACCTGAAGATAATGGTTGAAGATACCTCAAATGGAGAGGCTCGCTCACCTTCGCCGCGGTCAGCTGCTCCTGCATCCATACAGTATAAGTCGCTACAATGGCGATGGTTATGAGAACGGGAGCTGACGCCCACAAGTAGACGCAAACCGCGTCCAGGTACTTCCGGGCCTTCAGATACTTCAGCTCCTTCTGTCTCAGGTCGCTGATCTTCTTCTCGAAGTGGTCCTCCCAATTGCATAGTTTCACCGTCCTGATTCCCCTCATGGTTTCTGATATGAGCTGCATGCGTTTGTCCTTGCAGTCCATCATCTTCGCCGACATATCTCCGATCTTCAGTGTGATGTATTTGTTCACCGGAACCATGAGGATAGCAGCGAACAGCCCCGAGAGGAAGGCCATTCCCACCTAAAGAAAGTCTGCATTAGTTACAGTATACCAAACATGGGCAAATTAGCCAATCCGAACAATTTGATGGTCCTCGAAAAGGAAAACTGGACAATGAAACGCTCTGATCAGCCAATTTTCCACCTCTATCGTACCTCTCGATACAACATGTATAGCGCAATGGTGAGTTGCAGTGGGAGACTCCAAAATGCGTGGAACGAGTTGCAAAAGTTGACAATTCGATCTATGTCCGTCGACATGAAGTTGATAATCTCTCCCGAAGAGAACCCAGAAAGCCTGTGCATTGGCACTCTGGTGATATGGTCGTAGATGGCGGTAACGATAGCCGCCCTGATGCGAAGTGCTATCTTATTGACGTAAAAGTTGTAGTTGATCGTAGAGACAGCAGAAAGGAAGGAGGCCAGGAACATGAGGAATGCGTACAGGTAACCAGAGCTCTGAAAATATGTTTTCTTAAAATTGTTCCATAGGCTGGAAGCACTTAAGGGAACTACTGTACTACCTCCAGATCAGTTTTTTTAAACCTCATTCACTTACCAGGTCGATGTTCGGCTCGCCGTCATTTCTTAGTCCTCTCGTTTCTAGCCATGTTACCAGCACATGGAGAAGGATTGGCCCAGAAAAGGACAAAGTGTCCCCAAACAACTTCGTTAGACCTTGTGCGAGGTACCCAGGACCAAACGCGCGCCAAAGGGACTTCGCCAGAGAGAAGTTCTCCGCGTCCGTAAACTGCGAGGGTGAGTTCTGCTCGAAGACTTCTTGGACACGCGCCACTTGAAGTGACGGAGGAAGTTGGAAGAGATCTTCAACCTAAAAAGGACGCATTGATTGTCTATGATATTTATTATTTGGATCTAACCTTTTGCAGTTGTCCGTTATATCCCTTCTTGATCAAGGGATTCACCCAGCAGAAGAACAACCGAGAGAGGTAGCCGGCCGACTCGTCGCCATCGCCCAAACTTTCATCGGTGTCGGCCCCGACGAGCTCTGTGAGGGTCGGAAGACTTTTCGCGATTCGCCATTCAACGATGTTTACAACGGTTCCGATGATGTGGATGCATGCCAATGCAAAAACAAGGAACGTTCTAGGATCGGAGAACCCGAGATAAAGCCATCGGAAAACGGTGAGAACGATAAATGCTTTCGAGGCCACTGTCGATGAGATCAGGACTTCTTTGTTTCGTGGCCAGGACGTGTAGTAGAGGGAGGTGATGAGGAGGGCACAGTAAATGCTCCATATAATTACGACTAACCCGTATTCGATAACAATCACAGATTTGAGAGAGTAGAAGGGCGATGATACACTTAAAAATGCGGCGAAGAAAAGTAGGATGGAAGTAAAGACGGCGATAAATATCTTGACCCATAGGATGTAGTTTATTGCTCGAGTAGGTATTCGCCGGAAGCGAGACTGAAAGGTTGATTGCTAGCATTGAGGGAAACAGCAGGAAAGGCAAATTTGCAGACACAGAGGACCGTCTAGACATTGTCTAGACTTCTCGTCTATCAGGCTGTCTACTAGGACAACTTACCACAGTGACCAGATTAATAACTGCGAAGAACAAGAGGGGCAGATGATGGGCGAGAATTAGCGCGGCTTCCGCACATGGGGTCAGTGTCAACTTCTGCTCATCGATGAGGTACTTCGTGCGGAACGACGTCGCGTTGCGGACGAATCCACAGAAGTCGAACAGTTCGTCGCTCTCGCTCATCTCTCTGCGCTCATTTCCTCGGGGATTTTCTCGGTTGATGCCTGTCACCGCCGTTCGCTTTGTTTTGCAACCCGATGCGGCCACAATCGCACGTGATGGCGGCGATAATCGTCTGACCGGACGAACGTCGGAAGTTTACAAGAAAATATTAAATTTCGAACAGTCAGGCTCTCGGACCGAAAGTCCATGTAGTAGGACAGAATACAATCTCGGGCGGATTATGGTCGGTGTAAGGCTCTCTCGGTGGAAATTTTGAGCGTTTTTGGAAGGAATTTGTTGGAGATTATATTGTGGGTAAGCAGTATTGCTGTGAAGTTATGCGAAGGCATCGCGACCCGTTCACACTGACGCGGCGTCGTCTGGATTTTGAAATTTTAGGAAAGATTCCGCAAACGGGAGGATTTAGTTAGCTTTCGCGAGGTTGATGTGCGCATTCTTGGTTGCGAATATTGACTTCGTCGACTTGTTTGAAGCTCTGGTATTCACTGCTGTATCGGGTTGCCGCGAGTCTCGTTATTTACCTCTAGCTTCATTGGGTTTTCATTTCCTTTGCTTCTTCCAGGTAAAAGTGTAAAGATGCCGAGGGTCAAACAAGTGACGTCCAAGGTGTACGATGTTCCCCGTCGTCCGTTCGAGAAGGAACGCCTCGACCAGGAGCTGAAGCTCATCGGAGAGTTCGGTCTTCGTAACAAGAAGGAGGTGTGGCGCGTCAAGTTCACCCTCGCCCATATCCGCAAGGTATTTTTTGTTACAGTAGACCGGTCACTAAGTTATGAGGTTCAGGTCGCCCGTGAGCTTCTCACCCTCGAGGAGCGCGACCCCAAGCGCCTTTTCGAAGGTAACGCCCTTCTCCGCCGCTTGGTCCGCAACGGCGTCCTTGCTGAGGACAAGATGAAGCTCGATTACGTCCTCGGTCTCCGCGTCGAAGATTTCCTTGAGCGCCGCCTCCAGACCCAGGTGTTCAAGCTTGGACTCGCCAAGTCGATCCACCACGCTCGCGTCCTTATCCGCCAGAAGCACATCCGGTAAGCGTGGTCGCATCCATTCCGAGTGCAAACTCCTATTTTAGTGTCCGCCGCCAGATTGTCAACGTTCCTTCCTTCCTCGTCCGTCTGGACTCCCAGAAGCACATCGACTTCGGACTTAACTCTCCCTTCGGAGGTGGACGTCCCGGCCGCGTCAAGCGACGCAACTTGAAGAAGGGCGACTCTGGAGACGCCGGAAGCGAGGATGAGGAGTAAACTGTTACTACCCTGTTGTTATTTGTTTGTTGACGAGATAACATCGTTTTAAGTTGTTTTATGATGGTTTATCGGCGATCTATATAATCGGTTTCATGTCCGTTCTAAGCACGTGAGCCCTGTCTTTGTAGACTAGCGATGCTGGGGTTTGGTTATACCACACATTGGTGTGATGATTTCTATTATCGCGCGGGAACGATGACACTGGCGACAATAGCGATAGGATCCTTCCTACAGTATTCTACATCACAGTCGATTGGCTCCCTCGTCGAACGCGGCATTTGTAAGCATAGTAGCAACTGATATGCAGATGCTATGCAAGAGTAGCGTCTGGTGATTGTGTGCTGTATCCCTTCTGCTCCACTGGACGATGATTTCTTGGAACACATACATGAGGTCTTCTTTACTTGTTCTCCCCTGACGGGACAGGACAGGCTGCAAAGGTGTCGGATCGTTCTAACATTGGATGGCCTTGCAGAATGACCAATGCATCCGACAAGAAGTCATGTCTCCACACCCATTAAGTAGTGAGAGCCAATGTAGCTTGTTAGTGTGCGTTGTCTGATCTCTGTCAATCGTGGAAATGCTGTCAACTCGAAATGGGATCCGCGGAAGTGCACTCCCTCACGACATAGGCATGCAAAAGCGTCGGACCATTGTAGCATTGTGTGGCCTTGCATGGCCAATCGGACATTCGAAGCTCGTCACGTTGTCTTTGTCCCCATTTTTATAAAGCAGTTCATATCCATTATCCCTGTCAGCAGGAGAGGACATCAGAGCAGTGACAGTTGTGGGATCGTGTATGTCAAACCATTAGGAGCACCAAGACCCGCGGAAGTGCTCTCAGCGACTGTTCATCTGCCTCTTGCACGTTAAAATGATCACCTGCTTTCAGATGGAAGAGGAGCTCGTCTCTTTCTTGCGTTCCAGACAGTCGTGGTTCTCGGAACCGAACAGCGAGTTCTTCCGGAAACGTCTCTACGAGAGAGTGCCTAAGGAGACGGTGGCCTTCACGAAGACGGTGGACTTCCAGGAGATGAAAAGAATCCCGGAGTGCTACACCGAGCGAGAGGTGAGCCTATAGTTCTATTTCTATGATGTGCTGGAGGGGGCACGTCTTTCACTATTTTTTCCATGAACTAGCGTTGAGGTGTTTCTCTTTGGTCTCTGATTTCTGGACACACATTTGTCACTCATCCCCCGACACAGTTTTTATGCCCCTTTACATAGTATCCCGGGCTGAGAAGATGTATAGCAATGTCGAATATCCATCATCACTTTCTCCTGAAAAGCAATAATTTATTTTTAATATATTTGATGCATTTTCGCTCGGGCTTCGGACAGTACAGCTTTTTAAGATACTTTATTCAGTAACCACAATCAACACTCAAAATACAGTAGCCACAATGGGCCGTCTCTCCTCATCGTCTTCTGCCGTTTCGTAGACGTCCTTTCTTAAAAGAAGCCACTGTTCAAAAGGTCGTGAGAATATGGACTCACTCTTTGTAGTGACACATAAAACCCATCAGTACAGAAACGAAGAATAACCACCCGATGAGGCCGAATATTATGGTTGCCACGAGTACGGTAGTTGAGACGGTAGTGAGGGTGGGATCGTCATAGTCACTGATCGTGGAATTCAATGCGCAGAAGTAATCGCAGAGATTTGGAGGGGATTGCTCGCTATTCCAGCAAACGGATGCCGTTTGTAGTCTGCAGATCTGTGACATGTCCTTCCTATGAATGGGAGTTACAACGTCGACCAGAAGGACTTACCCTGTGATGGCGTTTGCGGGGTACAGTTTGACGGGATTACGGTAGCTACTGGCAAGCAGCGGCCGAATGATGACGAGGTGTCGAAATGAGAAGTAGAGGTGAAAGAGCCGCTTGTTTGAGGAAGGGCGCCCGAGTCATGTTCGTCAGTTGTTTAGAGCGTTTTTGTGCTTTTGCAGTCAACGGATTGTTTTTTCGCCGAATTTAAAGTGGCCGGCCGTAAGGTCGTCTGCTCATGGAAAACAGCTCGTCCCACGGGCTATCCCGTCCGCCTCAGTTTTCGAGAGAATTGTGCACTACGATTGAACGGAATCTCCTACTAGGGCTTATGAACCGGACTATCTTTCTCTTAAATTCCACAAGCGTCTTCCCCTGAAGTAAGCCATAGTTTTGAGGGCTTGTGAAGCAGGACCTTTTTTTCTCCGGACACTTCTCTAAGTATATGACTTCTCCGTTCTTTTAAGTTGCTTTTGTGTACTGACGCACGAATGAAGCACTAATAACCTGTGTAATGACATCATCTGGCACTTGTCGACTTTTTCATTTCAGGACTGCCCGACCGACCTAAGCCTATTCTTCAAGGACTGCTCACGACTTTCTATTTTAAACGAGCCTACGTCCAGTGATCTTCAGCAGAGGAAGTGCGTAATCAAAGGAGTCAAGCCGAAGAAGGCGTACGAGATCTCAAGATTCGTCGAGTTTCTCCAACCCCTTTGTACGAAGCACGGTGTCACGCGGATCGTGGACATTGGCTGCGGCGTCGTAAGTGCCCTTTCCAATTCTGAGGTGTTAACTCGTTTAGGGTCATTTGTTAAGGGCGTTCAACTCAAATGGATTCGCCTTCAAACTTGTCGGAGTGGAGTGTAATGAAGAGTTCGTGGAGACGGGTCGGAAACTATCTGGTTCGTTCTCTATCCCGTATTGAAGGAGATGACATCATTGATTTAGACGATATTGAGTTTGTGAACGTGTTCCTCTCCAAGGAGACGTCAGAAGAGGACATGAAGCGAATCTTCGACAGAGAAGGACTTGACCGGACTGCTATTGTTTCTCTTCATGGCTGCGGAGATATTCAGCCCTTCCTCCTCCAACTGTTCACCACTCTCCCTCGGGAGAAGTTTCCTCTCCTGGCAACAGTAGCTTGCTGCTATCATAAAATGACATCAGGCAGTTTCCCAATGAATCCAGAACTGGACGTCCGTCTCCCTCCTTGTGCCTTACGGCTTGCTTGTGAACAGAGGCTAAAGCGACTAGAGGATTACACAGCAGAGGATCACAAGAAACAAGGATTCGCCTTGATCGTCAAAGGAATCGTGGAATGCTTCTATGAGAGGATAGGTCCGTTTCGATTCTTTTTGCGTTATTTCAGATCTTGTTATTTAGGCCTATATATATCTGGGAGGCCTCGAGGATTCTGTCGAAATCTAGGCAACAGTCTTACCGAGGTACTTCAAACGATCCTGAAGAGGAACGACGTCTCGGGCGACCAATCTGAACGGTGGAGCGACGTTTTCAACGAAATCGTCAACGAACATGTAGAAGCATTTGATTTTGTCCAACACTACGTGGTAAGTTTAAAAACAACGACTTTCCTGATTATCAGCTTCAGATTCTCCAACTAGCCCTTCAAGCTCCCCTGGAATCGCTCATTCTCTCCGATCGGTTACGGTATCTCAAGAAGAACGGCTGCATGAGATCTCAACTGCTTCCTTTATTTGACTCGAGCATATCGCCGCGAAATACTGTCATTGTAGTGGAGGGCGAATAAGTTACGGCCGCCCCATTTTCTCCAAGCAGTAGGCGAGCCAGGGGACGCACATGGATGAAGTCTCATTTCTGATGAATCCGGGAATGCAGTCACATCCGGGGCGGCAGATTAGGGCGCAGTTCTTCGGTTGAAGAAAGTTGCAGGAGAGGGGACACGGCATGCATGGGTAGTAGAACTCGAAGAGTGGACAGATCAAGGAAGGGGGTGTAACACTGGTGTACGATGAAACCATGGCAATCAGGAGAAGGAGCAGGACCTACAAGATACTTACTTCACAGAATAGAAATGGACCTACCGGACGGATCATGATGCAAGCGATCTCTGGGAATGGAAATGAGTGGAATGAAACACTGTTTCGCGCATAATCGACCAAGGGGCGTCACACCAAGTCTGACATCATAAGTAGCTTAATGTCGGGAATTTGAATATGGCGATGAGATTCAATTGAAGTGGGGGATAATAATAGTATTGTGGTAAACATAAGGGATTTTCCAGATTTGCGCAACGCACTTCGACCAGGGAAACCCTAGACTCTTAGGAGGAGGATTGATCTGAACCTAGCCCCTTAAAACGGACTTGACCTTATTTGTGCTTCCTGCACACTTCGAGTGGGTGGGGTTCTGGTTCAGGGCCTGCAAATTTCAGCATTTTACCTGGTATGCCATACACACCCTGAAGCTTCCAGATTAGACCTCAAATGGCAGGATTGAATGTAGCAGAGCTTCCGTTTCATTCCTCCATGCTTACTGCTGCGGGCCAAATCATCTTGCTAAACCTGATGGGTGGGGCATAGTTAAACAAACGCTGACTATAGCCTGACCTGAAGCTCTTTTCACTTCAATGAGTGGACAAGCACCCGACAAGTCATGTGTTAAGGGTTCGACGATCTTGAGTCTTATTCTTGTGTTATGTCTATCTGACTCCTCTTGGTTCTGGATTCTTCTTTCTTGCATGTCTCCACTGCTTATCGCAGGAAACTCCCGCCTCGTTGATCCTGTTCTTTGCTTTTCGAACTTCTGTTCACGCCGCGCAGACGAGAAAGTTCGCACGTTCGCCGCCCGCCAAGGTGTCTGTGCGCGGAGCAGCTGAAACGTTTCACGCGGCTTCCTTGTATCAGCTGATTGTCTCCGGGCATCGTTCGTTCCACCTTCTTCGCGCCTCTTTGCTAAAGCAAGTTCTTGTATCCAGTTGGTTGCAGGTAATTCTAACGCCAGGAGCGCTCCTTGGCGTGGCGATTGCTCCATCGACGGGTCTGAAGTCGCATGAAATTGAAGTCCCGAGGCGAATCCATGAGTAGTGACGGGGAGGAGATCATCGTCGGGAGACGGAGAATCGCTCACCAGAGCTCGAAGGCGTCGTCGACGTTGCTGGACGAGCTGGCCTATAAGAAGAAGTCACTCAGCAAGGTTTGCCACTTGGCCTCTTCTGACACCATAAAGTTGGATCCCATCTCAGTTATCGACTGGAATTGGCCAGAAATGCAAGAACCACAAGTCTGCAGCGAAGGTAGCCAAGAAGCGAGTGATCCTCTCGTCCGACGAGGAAGAAGATCCTGAGGTTTTCACGGATAGCTCCGAAAGCGAGGACAATCTCCCCTGGAAGAATGGAACGACGTACGCTGTGCCGGGACAGCCGCCGCGGACGCAAACAAGCGGCCCATATATTGCGGGATGCAATGGCAGGATGGTCACAAATAGTAACGGACTGAGTAAGGGTCAAACCACTTCACTTCCAGCGGGACGACCAATAAATGGGTACCGTGAGAGGTAGGAAGATGTTATCCCGGATGTGTTATATAGTGTCTTGCAGAACGCTCTCCGACTCGTCCGATGAAGAACAATGGTTGACGAAACCGAAGCTTCTGGCGCCTACAGAGAAGATAATGAAGTTGCCCCCTCCACCGAGCACCAAATTTATCGCTAAGCGATCTCGGATCATGTCCACGTCGTCGGAAGAGGAAGACACTTCGAAGGTAGCGTGTTTCTTGCAATCTGTAAGCTTTACTTTATGATGGTTCAGAACACCCTGAGATCGGTTGTGAGACAAGCGAGGAATGATGCGAAACGCCGCAAGATACAGTCGAAGGTCGAGAGCGACAGTGAAGAAGAGGCTGAACTCCTCTTCTCCGATGATGAAGGTGATGCTGAAGAGTTCCGGGCTATGGAAAGACAGTTCAGTGGAAACAGCGACGACAGTGGGGTACGTTCCGAGTGTTTTTGATTATAAAAAGCTCAATTATTGTTTTCTGAATTATCTGATGACTTCTCTCCTTCTTCAGGGCGAGCGAGAGAATCGGGCGACTACCGATGCTAAGCAGATTCGCGCCAAATGCTTGGACCTGTTCAACACTGCATCCCGCGAAGAACTTCTGGCTCTCCCAAAAACAACACAGAAACTAGTGGACTTCATCACGGAAACTAGGCCGTTCGCATCGTTTACTGCCTTGGTACCGTATCCTCCTGCATTGATGCTTTTAATATCGGCTACTTCAGGAGGACAAACTGTCGACAGTAGCTCGTGGCCAAGCCCTCGTCGACAGTCAGTTGGAACACTTTGAGAATCGCGGAGTGTTGGAAAAGGTTCTGGACGATTGCGAGGAGAACACGAAGCAGATCCAGAAGGAACTAAACCGCATGATGAACCAAGCTCCGACGACACAGCCGCGATCGTTGGATCCCAACTGCACCCTCCACTCCTACCAGCAGATCGGGCTGAACTGGATGATGATGATGGACCGCCTAGGCCTGAGCGGTATCCTCGCGGACGAGATGGGTTTAGGCAAGACCATCCAGGTCATCGCGTTCCTCACTCACCTGAAGGAGACGGGAGCAGACGGCCCTAACCTGATCATTGTACCATCCTCCACGATAGAAAACTGGATGGGCGAAATAGCGAAATGGTCTCCGACCTTAAAAGTAGGCCTCGTGTCAATGTTCTTTTCTTTTAAACTTCGGATTTAGGTAGAGACATACTACGGCTCACAAGGCGAACGAGCGGAGATCGCCGCTCGGGCGAAGCATATCCGGAAGACGGCCGATGTGCTCTTGACCACCTACCACATGGTGTGCTCCAAGCCTGAAGACCGCAGGTTCTTCAAGAAGTTCAGCATTAACTACATCGTCTACGACGAAGGACATATGCTGAAGTCCTGCACCACGGCGCGTTACCAAACGCTGATGAAGATCAAAGGGAAAAGAAAACTCCTCCTGACTGGAACGCCGCTCCAAAACAACCTCTGCGAACTGATCTCCCTCATGTACTTCACCATGCCCAAACTGTTCAGCCGATACTGCGAAGACATAAACCAGCTTCTGCAGCAGTTCCAGCGGAAGCAGTCCACCAAAGACGGACAAAATAACGTTGCGCAACTCTACGAGAAGAGTACCATCGAGCAGGCGAAGGCGATCCTCGCCCCCTTCGTTTTACGGCGTTTGAAAGCCAATGTCCTGGACACGCTGCCGAAGAAGCTGGACAACTTCGTGAGCGTCGAGATGACCGAAGAGCAGAGGGACATGTACCGTACCCGCGTGCTTGATCTTCGCTTCCAGAAGAACTCCGGAGACTACTCCTCAGCGGGAGGCCTAATGCAACTTCGACAGATCGCCAACCATCCACTCCTTACACGAAAGCTCTACGACGAAGAGAAACTCGAAAAGATCGCCAAGATTCTGTGCAAGAGGGTAGGTTATCCAGAACTATATTTTCTAGTGAATACGGTATTGCAGGAGCGCGAGTATGTCAAGAAGAAGCCTGAGCATGTCGCCGAAGACATGTCTTTCATGAGCGATTTCGCCATTCACCAACTCTGCGAGAAGTTCACAACCATCACAGATTTTATGCTAGAGCCTGAAGAGAGTCTTGCCTCCGGAAAGTGTCAGGAGTTGGACAGAATACTCCCGGGAATCATGGCAAAGAGGGAGAAGGTGCTTATCTTCAGCCAGTTCACCTCGCTTCTCGACATCTTGGAAGTGTATCTGAACTTTAGAGGGCACGTTTTCTGCAGACTCGACGGAACGACCCCTGTGATGGAGAGGTACAGTATGCCTTTGTGGTGGTGTAAGTCAAGGTCTTCTGTTGTAGGCAAGAGCTGATCAACGAGTTCAACACGAATCCAGATATCTTCGTCTTCCTTCTCTCCACGCGTGCGGGCGGCATGGGCATCAACCTCACCGCGGCGAACAATATCATCCTCCACGACATCGACTTCAACCCCTACAACGACAAGCAGGCCGAGGATCGCTGTCATAGAATGGGTCAGACGAGGTTCGTCAACCCAATCAAGCTCCTCTTCATAGAGCTACTTTAGAGACGTTAACATCTACCGACTCGTTTCCAAAGGAACCATCGAAGAGGGAATGTACGCCGCCGCTCAGCAGAAGTTGGCACTGGAACGCGACGTGACCGGCCATGGCGGAGATGGTAGGTTTCCAGGAGCTCATTTCTCCTTTACCGTAGTTCTTCTTTCAGATAAGGTGGACCCGCGACTCGTCGAGGCCTTACTCACGAAGGCGCTAGCTCTGACCGACGACTAGCCCCTCGATCTCACACTTTTGTTGCTACTTTGACCTCATATCTTGAAATACTAGAATCATATGTCTGTAGACATTGTCTTTAAATGTGAAATTACGGTTAGTTTGGATTGTGCGAACGGTGGGGAGTAAATCAGTTGGGTTGCGTTTGTTGCCTTGCTTTACTTACGTTGGACATAGCACATCGTGGGCGATGTTCTTCTTGACACAATTCGGTTGTTTTCTATTACTTATCCAGACAAGTATTCTTAGAAGTGAATTCACTGAAGAGGCGACAAGAGGGAAGGAAGAAGAAGAAAACAATGCGTAGATTTAAGCGCCCGAAGAGCTGAAGAAAAACATGCTTGACCTTTGCCGACTAGTCACGCAAGTAGGTTGGGTATATTCACTGACACTACTAGAGAACCGGGGTATCCGGGAATTAGATTGAAGGATCTCAAGAAAGTTTGGGCCACATTAAGGATTTAGTAGAATGGTGTTTCTGCTACAGAGTGTTTATCTCCAGTCACTTCTGTCAATTACAACTTCCGTCTGCCGTCATCGCCAATTTCTCCCGTCTTCCGTTCTCATATCTGCTTCCTTTCTCGGGACCATGTGTTCTTGGACTACGGTGGATTCGCCGACTTTGGGATTCAAAAGAATCCCTTTAGGGGAGATGGGGATCCCTATGCGGCTTTGGAAATTTCCGCATATAGATATATGGTAATAGCGTAATCATCAGCAATCCCTGAGTCACTGGGGCGGTGTTCTATCCGATATAGAATCTACACTTGTTCACCTGCGCTGTGCACTTCCAAAGTGCCACCTTGAAAAATATTCTCAGAAGTTGGATAATACTTGAACCCAAGAGGTAACGCTCCCATCAAGTTAAAGACTTGGAATCTCACCATATGACCGCAACCGACAACAACCTAGGCTTCCTTCTAGAGGTGCCCCTTCTTCTCCACCTATTGGGTCTCGACCCAGAAAAAAGACGCAAAGGATTTGTTATCGCCAAAAAAGCAGCTGAAGAGTGGTATCTTTCAAAATATGAAAACAGAAGCCTAATCGTCGAGTGAAAACACGAGTGCCCTTTACCGGCTGAGCTCAGCAGCGTTCCCACACCCTTCCCACGAAACTAACCGCCCGAAAGGAATGTTTACTCGCGCATGGCAGCTTTTCCCAGAAAGGCGAAGAGGTGGGACAATGGGAGTCAGTGACAGAGTGTCGCCACAAGAAGTTCCAGCTGGGATGTATGTGTTCCGTCGTCCGATCACCTCCGAAGGCAAATTCCTCATCTACCTCCCAAATGGTGGGTATGCGGACAGCCACGTGGAGGCCGTTTTCGTCGTCATCATAGTGCTGGCCGCGGCCTTCTTGGCCTCGGCCCTTCTCGCCTGCTTGCAGCTCACGATCCGACACGCCGTGTCCAAGGCCAACAGAGTCCTGGAAGAGTCCCCTGATCGTCAGTTGCTGATTGCAAACCACCAGGATTACGAAGCGGCGGAGTTTGTTTAGCTGGGAGACCTGTTTGATGCGAGAGATGCTTGATAAAGAATGATCCCTCCACTGTGACTACTCTACCGTAATCTTACTGATATACTCGGATAATTGGGTCCACTATGGCATGAAGTGCGTAGGCATGACTCACAATCAGCTATCCTTGTTGTGTTGCACTTGACTGTGTAGTTCACACGAACTCTAGGCGCAAACTCTCGCTTGCTATGTATAGAAAGCACTAATAAGAGGATAAGATGGCAGATCCTCATCCGTAACGGACTTTTCAGATTCTAGAAGAAGGCAGGAAGTCAATCCCTGTTTTCGTTCTTGCAGGAGATGCCTCCGTGGACTGTCAAGTGCATTCCGAAGAGAAAGCGATTCTGAAGCGCAGCGAGCCTTCCTGAAATACGGCAAAACGTTTCCCTGAATCTGAAGGTTATCTACCGTAGGCCTACCGGAGTGCACTGGAACTGGTGACCTAGATGGGAAAGAAGGAACTGAGAAAACGCAAATTCTAATGTGCATGTCTATGGGTGCCAAGGTGCCTTGGTCCAATCATGCGCTCAGTAAGCTCCCAGTAAGTCAAAACAAGAATTCGTTGAGCTCCCTCTTCGTGGAGGCGTAGGTATTAGAGCCAGATCCAAGAAGGAGAGTCATGATGATCGCTAATCTGGGAGTTTCAAATCCCCAACGTTTCTCCGAGATGACTCATTTGTATTTTCTCGAATCTGAGCTATTTTGGTGACGAAAACAGCCGGTTTTGTATTGTCCTCGTGAAGGCTTGTCAGGAAGAGGTGACGTAGAACGCCTTTCCTCTTACGAGTCTTGGGAAAGTTTCAATGGTAAATATCGTCCCTTCTGAGTCACAAAGTTCCACAAGCGCTCAGAATTGTACCTTTCTAAACTATCAAAAATTACTTTAAGGAAAACAATTCGCAATGTGGGCTCATTAGCGCTCCATGTGAGGCGCCCCAAGTAAGACGTGTGGCCTAGTGGCTAACACTTTTGGTTCCCAATCTCTGCACCCAGGTTCGAACCCCGGAAGATTCAATCATTTTTTCAGAGATATTTTTCCTTATAAGAAGTTTTTATCCTCGATAAGAGTAAGTCTTCCAACGAGGAACTAGTCTAGAGTATACTGAAAAACGTTGGAATCACCGGCATCATCGGATTAATTGTCGAGGATTCCGAGATCCCAAGGATTGGCGGCTTATACAATGACCCATGTCAGTTAGCCGACCAAAACAGCGCTCTCTTTCCGAGTACGTAGTCACCGCCCGGAGATTATAATGTTTGTGTCGCACAAAGCGGGAGGCCGTCCGTGAGAGCGGAACGAAGGCTAAAGCCAGGCAGATGGCGTCCACGTCCGAGCGGAGATTCTTCTCCGACGGTGAGTCCTCCGAAGCCCCGATCTTCTGAGTTACCCTCTTGTGCCTTTAGAGCAGAAGCTCCAGTTGGTTCTGGCTGCTTTGTCCTTCCTGGTGTCAGTGCTCATCGTCGCCGCAATCCTCCTCACGTTTTGCCTGTTGGTCGCCGTGCATCGGGAGTGTGCCAAAAGGAAGAAGGCCTGCTTCGCTATCCTTAAGGCCACAGCGGTGTGATCATCACTCTGTGTAACTCATGTATGTATGTATATAAATGACATTTATTTCCGCTTCGTCACGAGAAGCCCGGGGGAGGCCATGGCGTTCATTATCTCTAAGTGGTGTGACATTCTTAAGTGGCTTTCGCTCTTTGCATTTCAACAGACAACCACGAAATTGTCATAATGGAGTCGTAATAGGGGAGTGCTCTTGTTTATTTTTGATCTTCGGTGTGCCTTACGTTGTTTCCTTTTATCCTTCTTTCGTATATTCCTGGGCAAAGGCCTGACATAGTTCTGAGGCTCCAGAAGGCATGTGATTCCCCGGCTTCTGTGCCGGTATCCACAAAATTCGAAACCTTCCAGGTTCTTAGTTGATCTTGCTTGCCTTCTCATCTCATTCGATCGGATTGCTGGAGAACCTATCACCCCTGTTCGTCTTGGAAACTGAGATGCAATGGAGAGAAACTTGGAGGGGATTTACACGTTACGTGCATTCTACCACTGGTTGTGAATCTAGGCCTTCACGTTAGAAGGTCTCTAAGGCTCTGTGTTCGAAACATTCGAGATTTGAGTTATGTCTCTGCGTGTCTCAAGTAGAGGGTTTCTTGAAAGGTCAACGGCGCAGCAAATCACAGCTCCTTCGAGCCATGGTGCAGCTACAAAAGCGGAGCCAATCGCTGGATGATGCACTAGGAAGAGGGGGGAAAACTACCTTCACTAAATTTCGCCCTTTTTCGCGTGCTTATGAATGAAAAGAAGGCAGGCGAAAGGGGAAACGATGGAGCATCCTAGGGTCCATGTGGTGCTTCATCTCAATGCTTAAAGTCGAAGCTGGATAACCATCAAAAACTGTTCAAAAACGGCAACAAACAAGCAGGCAGTGGTGGTACACGGGTGAAAGGAACATGGTTATCGTCACACTTTCACGGCGAACCTATTTGTCACAGAGAGAGCGAGAAAAAATGACCTGACATGATACTTGGGTAATTAATCCATTGCGGTCTCTCACGTCTTCCACACCTTCTTGGTCATAGGAGTGCCGGTTTTTTTTGCGCTGGCATCGCAGGCGACTCACAAGGATGTATCCGCCACCACTCGCACCGCTGCGCCGCGACGGTCGTTCCCCACTGATAGTCCGATCGCGCGGCTCCATCGTCGGTTTAATTACCCAAGTTTGAGGTAAACATTAGATCCGCTCTTTCAAATGGAAGTGGCGAGATTAAATTTTGGAACCGCGTCTCCTCGGAGATGCTTATAAGATCTTCGAGAGGAACTAGTGTTTTGGGTTCTATGTGGCGCATGGTCTTCTGCACTTTAGACGATAAAAATGTGACGCATTATGTGACGCATTATTTTTATTCTGTCCAGGCGTTAGATCCATTGGATTAAGGAAAAATTATCAAGCTTAAGAAATTTCCAGAAAAGTGTTAGTAACAAATCCTATTTAATTGTAAGTGGCATAAGGTGCTAAAGACCAAATCCATTTTGACGAGCTTATAGCGCTCATCAACATTTTAGCATTCTCAAGCCGCTCATACACAGCTTATTACCCCATTTGAAACTGATGAGGACATTGGCTTAAGGGGTGTAATCTTCTCCTCCACATACCCCGATTAATCCCATTCCATAACTTTATTATCGAGTTTTATATCTGCTTATGGAACTTCGATTGCTCGATAAGCCATTAAAAAGCGTGCCAAGCCAAGTGTATTCCCATCTCCTATCGACTGATCACATGAGGAAGTAGGGTTGTCGAACTCCTCGAAAATCTCGAACACGCGAATCGAGCCGTTCGATTCGATTCGAAGATTCTCGAACACGCGAATCGAGCTGTTCGATTCGATTCGTGAAAACTCGAACATGTTCGATTCGATTCGGTTCGATTCGATTCGGTTCGATTCGATTCGGTTCGATTCGATTCGATTCGACAACCCTATGAGGAAGGGTGCTTAAAATGAAGTTTCGGTTTAAGGGGTTCCTAAGCATGATAACAAGCGATTTTCAACCTTCTTTATAAGGCGACGTCTATACGCATTCAAATATGTAGAAGATAGGTCAATGTTGCATCTCATTTTACAATCAAAAGAAGCTTCTTAACTGCCTAAAAGTCCCACGAAGCAGCCTAACAGAGAGCTTTCGGATACTCCAACTACTTCTCTCTCCAACTGCCAACTCTCCAGCGTCAACAAGCTTTTAGGAAGCATGCCATGCCATGTCAAGTGCATCGCAATCTTCTGGCGTTTAAGTTACAGTTTTATTGGGTTCCTAAGCACGATAACAAGTGATTTTCAACCTTATTTATAAGACGACGTCTATAAGCATTCAAATAAGTGGTAGTTGGGCCCATAACAATCAAAAGAAGCTTTCTAACTGCCTAAAGAGGCAGCCTAACAGACAGCCCTCCGGTGCTCTAACTACTTCTACCTCTTCTCTCCTTCTTCGCCTGATCGCTCCACATTGCGTCGCCTCAAACCCTCTTCCTTCAGCTCCGAATCCTGAGAGCGTCGACTCCGACCCTCTTCCACGTACTGATTCGAAAAGTCGAGATTCCTCGTACTGCTGTAGTCCTTCATCATGAATTTAAGGAACCGCTTTGGATGCTCTGCAAGGGACCCTTGTCGACCTTGTGAGAAAGAGAGACTCACGTTCTCGGAACGCCTTCCGAGAGAGCAGAGTGTTCGCCTCCTCCTCGATCATGTCCCAGTCCTGGTCGATGCGGCTTTGGAAGTAGAAACGGAGACGGTCTTCAGGAAGCACGGCTGTGCTCCATTGCTGTGATTTGGGGAGAGGGCCCGTGAAGGAGGGCATGTCCACGTCGTAGAACACCTTGTCCAAGGGACGGCATCGGGGATTCACCGACAGTTCTGAAAGGTGGAAATGGAACGGGTCTTCCCTAGGATAGTCCTAGGATATACCGTTTCCCTTTTGCAGATTGCCCACTTCCTTTTTGGAATGGATGACGCAGCCAGTGTACTTGGGTATATTCAGGTCGTCTTCGTAGATCTTGTCGAAAGGCTCGTTGAGGTCATCCAGCTCCGCCTCGAACTTTCCCATCATTTCCGGGACCTTAATGAGCGGATTTAGCGGCCAGAAGGCATCCCTAACTAGATCTCTGAAGGCTACCGTAATCCCATGATTGATATTTCTTACGATAGGGATGCACATAAGGGTGTTGAGAGCCAGTAAAGACAGCCTTCAGTAATCACTGAGAGCTACCGTAATCCCATGCTACATGATGATGTAAAGAGCCACTACCTGGCAGTTCATGATGGCGTCTAGGTCCTTCACAAGTAGTCCTTCCTTGGGTCCCAAGGGTCCATCCCAGTCCACGTAGAACGCCGCCTTCTGGACACTCATATCGCGCGTCGCCAGAATCCCCAGGGCGTCGTCGAGTCTCGTGGGGCCAACGTGGTTGTCCCGGTCGATGACGGAGTTGTAGAAGGTGTGCCAGAAGTGGTTCAGTCCCACCGACATCGTCCCGGTAAGGTTCCACAGTTCGTCCTTTCTCGTCCTCTGGAAGGGGTACGGTAAGAGCGAGGGTTATATTTAGGGGCTCACGTCTAGGGCCTCACGCGTGGCGTTGGGTCCATTCGGCTTGGGCAGAGACTGGCGGTGTTTCAAGTAGGGCTTGGTCAGCTCCTTGCGGTAGAAGTCGCGCAGAAGTATAGGAATGTACTCCGGATGGCCAGGAGCGTATTCGAACTCGAGGGGCTGAACCTGCTTCGGTCCTTCCTCTGGGTGGTGATAGAGATGCTGCTGGGGACACTCCTGAAGTGACGTGAGCTCTCAGGCCTGGATGTTAGGACATAAGGAACACCGAGGGGGGCAATACAATTTAAGAATAGGATGATAATGGTTCCAGTAGTGGAGATAGCAACAAGACAACGAGAAGGTGAATAATACCACCCTTTAAGGACATTCTTATAAGCACCTCCGAGGAGACGCAGTTCCAAAATTTAATCTCGCCACTTCCATTTGAAAGAGCGGATCTAATGTTTACCTCAAACTTGGGTAATTAAACCGACGATGGAGCCGAGCGATCGGACTATCAGTGGGGAACGACCGTCGCGGCGCAGCGGTGCGAGGGGTGGTGGGTGCGCCGCTCTATGTCATCTGCGAGGCCAGCGCGTCGACCACAACTCACACCGCTGCGATCAAGCAGTCGGCGGAGAGCTAAGAAACAGCGCAACGCTGAAGTCGTCGGTTTAATTACCCAAGTTTGAGGTAAACATTAGATCCGCTCTTTCAAATGGAAGTGGCGAGATTAAATTTTGGAACCGCGTCTCCTCGGAGGTGCTTATAAGATGTCTTCGAAAGACACTGCTGTATTCGTAAGAGTGGGGAGATGGGGTATCACAGGGATTTGTCCTCTTGTGTTCCCAAGCTTCCACTAATTAAATTCTACGGTCACAAGTCTACAGTAAGCGAAACCTGGAGACTTTAACGTCAGTAGCCTCGAAGGAGCCTTCTTCGAAGTGGCTGCGACATAGAAGTACATGTTTCTCACTGGAGGGTATTCTTATAAATCAGGCAATCTTCATTTTAATAAAGAGGCAACTCACTCAGCAACTTATACACTAGGACATCGGTTTCCATATCTCTCTGACTGTCTCTGGCCTCTACTTAATATGGATAGCGCGTATGGGCCGTCAATGTTTTGTGGGTTTTTAGCTGCCCATAGGCCTACAAATGTGTGAAATTTCATTTCAATCCGAACATCGCACTTCGTGTAGTTCCTTTGTAAGTTTTTGGAAGAAGATATTGAGCATCTCTGGAGTTGCACTTCAAGAATATCTCCTCGCCGGTCGCGAGATTTATGCAGAGAAATTTGGATAGACCTTACCTTCCTTCCTGAGAATTGGGATGCCGGCTAAAGGCGACCTTCCAGTCCCTTTAGCCGGTATCTGAGAGAAGCGAGTCACCAAGAGTCGTCACTCTCAGATGTGTCGCCACTCTCGGATCCCGGCTAAAGGCGACCTTCCAGTCGCCAAGAGTCGGTATCTCCAATTCGCAGGAAAGAAGTAAAGGTCTACCTAAACTTCCCCGGGTTAGTAACCGACGACTACAGCGCTCTGCGGTCTCTCATGTCTCTGCCGATTGCTTGGGCAGAGCGGTGCGAGTCGTGGTCGGCGCGCTCGCATCGCAGGCGACTCACAAGGATGCACCCACCACGACTCACACCGCTATGACCAAGCAGTCGGCGGAGACTCAAAAGACCACAGAGCGTTGAAGTCGTCGGTTTAATTACCCAAGTTTGAGGTAAACATTAGATCCGCTCTTTCAAATGGAAGTGGCGAGATTAAATTTTGGAACCGCGTCTCCTCGGAGGTGCTTATAAGAAGAAGGAGTGAGTGGTGTTGAGGTACATAGTCTCTTATTAAGTAGAGGCCAGAGTAGGGTTGGCATTCGACTCCAAATCCTCGAACGCGAAATCTTGAACTAGTTCGAGTCGAAGTCGAGTCGAGTGCCAACCCTAGGCCAGAGACAGGAGTAGTCTCCGTCAGAGAGATATGGAAACCGATGTCCTAGTGTATAAGTTGCTGAGTGAGTTGCCTCTTTATTAAAATGAAGATTGCCTGATTTATAAGAATACCCTCCAGTGGGAAACATGTACATCTATGTCGCAGCCACTTCGAAGTAGGCTCCTTCGAGGCTACTGACGTTAAAGTCTCCAGCTTTCGCTTACTGTAGAGTTTAGTATAGACTTGTGACCGTAGAATTTAATTAGTGGAAGCTTGGGAACACAAGAGGACAAATCCCTGTGATACCCCATCTCCCCACATTTATGGATACAGCAGTGCCTTTCGAAGACATCTTATAAGCATCTCCGAAGAGACGCGGTTCCAAAATTTCATCTCGCCACATTCATTTGAAAGAGCGGATCTAATGTTTACCTCAAACTTGGGTAATTAAACCGACGACTTCAGCGCTGCGCGGTCTCTTAGCTCTCCGCCGACTGCTTGATCGCAGCGGTGCGAGTCATGGTCGACGCGCTGCATCGCAGGTGACACAGAGCGATGCACCTGCCACCACTCGCACCGCTGCGCCGCGACGGTCGTTCCCCACTGACAGTCCGATCACTCGTCTCCATCGTCGGTTTAATTACCCAAGTTTGAGGTAAACATTAGATCCGCTCTTTCAAATGAATGTGGCGAGATTAAATTTTGGAACTGCGTCTCTTCGGAGGTGCTTATAAGATGTCCTATGTGTGAATGGAACTTATTAATGAAGCTTGCGCTTGGGCTCCCCGTGCTTGTTCCACGGTCTTCTTACGAAGTATAAAAAAGAAGTAGTTTTGCTCTGCGAGTGGTGTTTAGCGACTCCTGGCTGCTCACCTCGGGAGGCAGTCCGGTCTCCTCGGCGAATCTCCTCCGGACTTCTTCGTTCTTCCACTCGATCTCCTCGTGAAATCTCTGCTCCAGCTTCTCGCGTCTCTTCTCAGCCGCTTCGAGGAGCTTCTTGCAGCGTTCCGGTTGGTCCCTCTCGACGGTCTCGAAACGATAGAGCAAGTCACCCTGGTTGACAAGCGGTGCCCAGGAGTAGGGCCCGTAGAGGGTGCACAGCCTCTTGAGATAGTAGAGGGCTATATTGTTCGTCTGCGCCGTCTGGGCCACCAGAAGAAGGAGATAGAGTGCCACCCAGCAGCAGAACCAGTCGGTCACCGGCGCACTGTAGAGGTCGTTGGCGGCTACGGCGAACAGCCACGCGCCGTAGTGGAGTACGGTACCTCCCAGGACGAAATAAACGTTCTTTTCACACACTTCCATATGCTCTCCGTAGGCGTATGGGTTGTCGTAGGTGGTACGGTAGCGGCGAACGTAGTGGTTCCACTTCTTGAACCTAGAAGGAAGTCATAGGAGTTGAGGGTGAGTAGACCACCCACCGGTATGTCCAGGCCACCTGGGCGAAGGAGACGGAGAGCAGTGCCACCGCCAAGATGAAGACGAAGTTGAAGAGGATCAGAGCGATGCCGCTGTCGTGGAAGGTGCCCATGCAGGACCAGGTCTGCGGACTCTGTTTCCAGAAGACGGCCTGGCTGAGGAGGCAGAACGCGAAGGCCGGGACGTATATGACGACTGTCCGGCTCTGAATGAAAAAGTTCACTTCACAGAACCCCCTAGAAGACTTACATGGCGGCGGAGGTACCATCTCTGCTCAAACTCCCACACGTTCAACCCGTGGTTCGCCATCACGGCCCAGCAGAGATGCGCCTGAAGGACCCAGGCGACGAGGCCGACGACCCAGGCTGTGGAGATTATCCAGTGGTAGATGCGACAGCCGGCGTCGACGTCCAGGTTCATGAGATCGGGGTGGCGGAAGAAGGCGGAGCATGCAAAGGCCACCAGGAGAGACGTTTGTTGTACGCATTGGGTCCAGAGTTGGGGGTGCTGGAATCCAGGGAATCTGAGGAGGACGAGAGGGATCTGAGTTGGCATTCTCGTCATCTATCTACAGTAACCCGTCCCAAAAACTCGCGCCCTGCTGCGTAAAAGATTTCAGGTCACCTACATCCGTGTCGCAAAGCGAGTTGAAGAGGACGAGAGCGGTGAGCACGACTATCCCCATGGCGTAGACGTAGGTTCCCGGGACGAAAGTGCGGATCTGGAACAAGAGAAAAGTAGGATAAATGCTAATTAAGGCTCAATCGTGAAGGTTTCTCCCGTAGGAGGGTTCTGTGATCGGTCATTTGAGTACCGGGACATTTCAGAAGCAGGACAATTAAGTACTTAGATACCGGTACTGAAAAGGCCGGTACTCAAATGACAGGTACGAGACGAAGGTGCTCACCTAAAACTAGGAAAACTATAACTAGGAGAAGTCCTAATCAAGGCTCAATTATGTAGGCTTCTTATTTGTGCGGATCCTTTGCACTTACAACGATCGGGTCGCTGTAGTTGAGGCGCCTGGCGTCGATGCTACAGTCGGCGCCCTTGAAGTTTCCCAAGCACTCGCAATAGTGTTCAGTGACGTAGTTGATGCACTTGCCTCCGTTCTTGCACAGATCTCCCTTCGCGCAGAAGTCGGGGCTCTTAGCGCAAGTCGTTCCCTGTAATTATGGGAAGAATGAGGAGGAAAAGGGATTCAAGAAGTAGTCCTTAAGATCCCAAAAAAGGGGACTCACGATCCAGCCTTCTCTACAGCGACAGGCGAGCATCCCGGCGATGTCCTTCCCACACCTCTCCGTGCCACGCTCGTCGCACTCGCGACAGTCGGCGATGGACTGGTTACTGTACCACATGCGGACCTTCTCCTCCTCCTCCTGACGTCGGAGCTCCTGCTCGCCTAGAAGGAATCCCTTTGGAGGGGTCTAAACGCTCCACTCACGTTCTTTAATCGTCTCCTCCGACTTGCACTCGAACTTCTCGGGATTCGGCGAGAAGAAGCCCTTGGAAGTGCAGGTCACCACGTGCTGCTTCTGGGTCACGTTGCAGAGAAGAAGCACCTCCTCAGCGACGCGGAACTCCCTCCGCTCATCGAGGGCGCGCAGATGGAGCGCCGCCTCCATCTTCAAGTAGCGCTCCAGCTGACACATCTCATCGAGACAGAACTCTAGAAGGCGCTGGAAGGATGTTCGAGGGTGAAGGACCTACTGGGCTTCCGGCAGATACCGGTGACGTTCGGGGCCACGGAAGACGCGGGGATTCGCCGCGTTTGGAGGTCGCCTCCCAGAAGGACGAACTTGGACACGTTGACGGCAATGACCTCGCGGAATTGGCGGAAGACGGCCGACTGCTCCGGCTCCATGAACACCCACTGGGTGGGAGGGTCCCGAGACTTTCTGCAAGCGCAAGGACTACGGTGGTGGAATGCGAACCTATTACTGCTGATCCCAGGCTTCATTGCGTTGTTGCATGTGGTTTTTCCTTCTGTTGAGCCTCTTGTGTCAGTGATTACCCTACCCTATTCCATCATATCCTATCCTATTGCATCCTGTGGCCACGGAGAATCACTTATCAAATGACTATCCGGTCCCACGCCAACTCCCCGAAGGCTCACTTACGACAAGTTCCCGAAAAGCAGGTAGTTCTTCGCTGAATCGAAGTCGATCGCGCGCGGCAAAGAAGAGCCGATCTCGGAGCATTGGTCCGATAGGTCCAAGAAGGAAGTATCGTCAACCTCCATGACCTGGAAGCAGTCATTCTCTCCCTCGTGCCACCCCGGCTGGCAAGGTTCCGAACAGTTCCCTTCCCCAGGGTCGGGAAGAAGCGTGGTGGCGTTCGTGTCCGGCGACTCTGAGCCGCAGATGCCCGGTAAGGAGCACAGATCCGTCGAGCTGTCAGTGGTTTCCGGAAGGGTTTCTGAGGTGTAAGACGTAGAAGTAGAAGTCGGAGTAGGGGAGCTCGTCACTGAGACAGTGGAGCTCTCCGGAGAGGGAGAACTCTCCTCTAATGGGGTCTCCTGACGCGAAGACGTTTTCGTGGATACTGTAGTAGGAGAAGACGATGTATCAGTGGGGGCCGTAGTTGAAGAAGGGGTTTCCGTGGCCGCAGAGCTTGAAGAGATTGATGAAATGATTTCTGAGGTTGTAGGGGTGACGGAGACGTGGACTGATGTTGTTGAGGGACTTGTCTCCGTTGGGAGTGGGGAAGAAACTTCAGAAGAAGTAGATCTTGATTCGCTTATTGTTGTTCTCTCCTTAGTGGTCGGCTTGGAGACAGTAGAAGTCGTCTCCCATGTATCCGTTGTTTCCTCTGAGGCCTTCGTGGATTCTGGGGGCCAGGGAGAGGTCGGCGGACGCGAGCTCGACGGGGATTCTGTTGTGGAAGGGCTAACGGAGACCATGAGGACGTCAGGACAAAGCTCCTTTATGAAGGTCGTCGTGGAGCGGATCGGCTCAGAAGTCGTCGAGGGTTTCAGAGAAGTCGTCGAACTGGAGGTCATTTTGGGAGTCGTAGAAGTAGAAGGATCGGTCCCAGGAGGAGGCTTCGTCGTCGTTGTCGTGGTGGTCAGCTGCTCCTTGATTTGGATGTGAATCACCGGACAAGCCCTCGTAATGCAGAATACTGTTGGTCGTGGAAAAGTCGTCGTTTGAGCCCTTGTTGTTGTGCTTTCAGGAGCAGTCGTTGTAGGATCAGTTGTTGTTGTGGTGGGAGCCTTTGTTGTTGTTTTTGTTGTTGTTGTACCTATAAACGTAGAAAAGTTTGGATCTTTGGATAAGATCTTTCAAACTCACTAGTCGTTGAGGGCTTCGTGGTAGAAGTAGTCTTGGCCGTGGTCGTCGTCGATGGCTTTGTTGTCGAAGGAGTCGTCACAGTTGTGGTCGTTTTCTTCTTCATGGAAGTTGTGGAGATTACGGTAGATAAAGTCAATTTTGTGGAGGTGCTCCTAAGAGTCGTTTCAATCGTAGAAGAAGCTGTTGTCGGTGGAGTAGTTAAAGTCGTCGTGGAGGGCTCAACCGTGGAAGACGTGGAGGATGGCGGTGACGTGGATGTGGACGTAGGAGGAGGCGTAGATTTGGACGTGGACGTAGGCTTCTTTCTCGTCGAAGTCGATAAGGTCGTCGATGGACTTGTCGTAGACGTTGTTGCGGGTACTGTACTCGTGAACGTCGTAGAGGTCGAAGTAGTCTTGGTCGAGCGAGTAGATGTCGTCGTGCTGCTTGAGGACGTAGTAGAAGTCGTAGGGAGCACCGTTGTCGATGTTGCCGTGGTGGTGGAAGTATGAGTTGTTGTGAGCGTCGTTGTCGTACTTCTTGTCGTGGAGGTCGTAGACGTGGAAGTCGAAGGAGTGGTCGTCGTCTTGGCCGTCGACGTGGTCCTTGTCGACGTGGACGAAGGCGTCGTTGTGGTGCTCCTGGTAGTCGTGGTGCTGGATGCCGATGTCGTGGATGAGGGGGTGCTGGTTGCCTTGGAAGTCGTGGTAAGGTTAGCCCTGGGAGTGGTAGTCGTAGCCGTTGCCTTGGTAGAAGTCGTCGTTGTATTCGTTGTCTCGTAAGCCCAGATACAATACTGCAAGTACTAGAAACGCCATATGATTAACTTAGAAGGTTAACAGAACAATCTTAATAAGTACTAGAATATCCCTTACAGATTTGGGCGTCCTTGATTTGCACTTCAGAAGTCTCCCAATTGGCGAAGCTGAAACCGTGCTAAAGTGTCTCCAAAGAAGCCTAGGTCGGTTATATCTACAGCTTCTAGAAGTAAGCGCAAATGAGGGGATTCTGGCTTGTCCAGCCTTTGTCTAGTGAGATTACCTTCGGGCACGGTGGTCTCCCCCGGGAAGAGCTGAGTAGTGCTTGGGACGAGATCTCCTTCAGAACCCTCAGTCGACGGTTCGAACTCATCCGGGCACAATACTTCTTCGACGTCTGTGTTCTCAGTTCCTGGAGTTTCCTGGAGCAGTCCTTCGGCTGAAGGTTCAGAGCCAGATGTTGTATCATCCAAGGGGATTAGTTCAGTGCAGCCTGTTCCGTTTGTAACATGCTAAAAATATAGGATACTCTTTCAGTTTCAGAACTTGATGATCTGGCGTTATCAGGATCTGTTCCAGTGCTTCTGTCCTAAGAGTCAAAAGGTGGAATCTCCTATAAAAATATCTCTTTAACTTCTTTTCTAACGAATAACTTTAAGGA
>JADLIF010002124.1:0-20608 GCA_016648015.1 Steinernema khuongi | reverse complement strand
CAGTGAGAAGGAAGAACGGCGCAGCGACACTCCGGACAGCGCTGTCGAGCTGGCTGGCGAACAGGCCATCCTCGTCAAGGAGGAGAAGTCAGAGAAGCCAGGCGAGTCTCGGAATTTCTATTTGGCAGCTGAACTGTTGCTTTCAGACCAACAGTTCCCGCTGGCTGCAGCCTCACCTAGGATTTACGCAGAATCATACGCCAAGAAGATCCACAGCGCGCCCTGCTACTACGATCCGGCCAAGCTTATCGGGACCATCTTCCTTGACCCCTACTTCGACATGGCGCCCGGAGCCGATATCCCCAAGCCACCGCGTCTAGTCTTCAACAATCCTTTCGAAACACCTGAGGCGTAAGTGACCCCGTTAGCTGTCTATATCCACGTTATTGTTGTATTCTCGCCGTTATTATCTCGTTGTACATTATGTTAACCCAAGTAAAATGTTGTCGAAGAAGAATGGTGCGACTGTGGTTAAGCCGAGGTGGACTCCAACCTTCTTTTCGTTTCTGCGTTGGAAGAACGTTCCGATTCCTACTTGTGTATACGGTCCACGCGCCAAGCACTGACATCGTCTGATTCTAACCTTCTGCTCAAGCTTGTCGTTTAGGCGTCGTTCCAGCTGCTACAATCCAGAGGATGTGGATTTAGCGATTCTTTACGTCAAGGTTGAGGACAAGTGGCTTTCAATGCTCTCATAAAATACATTTATATCGCTTCTATACATATAATCTTAGAAATCAAACTTTTTCGAATGTTATTTCGTACTCATACGGTACTCTCCCGAATCCGAATTCGGACCCCCGAAGTTCGCCCGCCTTTCCTTCTTCGTCGATGAGTCGGTAGTTCTTCACGATGTTGAGAATGACCTAAAGTAGGGGGTGTAAAGTCCCAGAAGTAGCTTGTCCCCTACTAGGAACATTTCTGCTCGAGCCAGTCCCTCTCCCAAGCACTGGCGCCTTCCGAGTCCAAACGGGATCACCTTCTGCTCGAGTCGCTTGTCGTTCAGGAATCGTTCTGGGTTGAACTGAAGTGGACAGTGATGACAAGAAGCAATACAAGGTTAAAGAGTATATATAGAGAAGGGTCCAGCCTTGGGATTCGAACTCCCAAAGAGCGGGAAGCCATGATGAGTGACGTCATAGCATTACAACTGCTCAACATTGACTTGACCAGAGCATTCGAGGAATGTCTAGAAGTTCCCACCACTCACCTCCTTGGGGTTGGCGAAGACAGATTCGTCACGGAAGATCGCCGACATCATGACCGCGTTGGCGGTCCCTTTAGGGACTCGATGTCCTCCGATGACGCAGTCCTGAGCCGTTGTCCGCCACACGTTCATATTGAGGAGAGCGGCCAGTCGGTGTGTCTCCTAATGACACAAGGGTTACGGTACTCTTCGTCCCCGACCTACCGTAACCACGGCAGAGCTGTACGGCAGCAGAGTCTTATCTCCAAGCTCGACGTCCCGATTCCTTCCGACAACGCGCCAGAGCTCTTCGCGCATCTTCTCCTGGACGTCAGGGTGAGCGGCCAAGTAGGCGAACGCCCACAAAAGGGTGGCGATCGTGGTGTCCATGCCCGCCTGCCACATGTCCAGGATGGCGTAGGCCAGTTGCTTCTCGCTGAAGGCCATGGTGTATTTGGGAGGCTCAGATCATAGGAGGCTTACGTGAAATGTCCGATGTTGTTCCCTGCTTCTCTCCTTCGCATCTCCAGTAGATAAGCGTCGAGGAAGTCTCGCGGAGCCTGTTCGTCGAGCTCGTGACTCCCAGAGGCGATCTCCTCCTTCCTAAACGACAGAGCTCGTTAGCATCCCTCAAGACCTGAAGTACCTGTTCTCTATCTGTTTCATCACGAACTGCAACGGCTTGTCCTGGATCTCCATGACCTTCCGGAACCGCTCCCTCACGAAGGGCAGATTCTTCGTGTAGTTGTTGATGAGCGTGAAGTCGAGCAGGTTGAAGTCTTGGATGGCCCTCGCCACGTCGAAGCGCATCTCCAGGAACTCGGCCATGTTCGTCTCGTCGAAGCTGTAGCCGACCATCAGCGAATTGATCACCGATCCAGCGAGCACGTCCACGAACTTCGCCCGAGGATTCAGCTTCTTCCGTCCACCGCTCGCCACCAGCTCCTCGTCCAGCGTAGCCACCGCGTTGTGGTACTCCTTGAGGATCTTCGCTTGCATCAGGTTCTTGCCGACGCCGAAATCGCGCAGAATGTGGAGTGCGAAACGGCGCTGCTCCAGCCACAAAGATCCGTTGCTTGTGATGATACCGTAACCCTCTGAAAAGTTGTTGCATGTACTATGGTCACAGAATATCTGTATTTCAAATTGTTGTAGCACACCTTTAATGCACAAAACCCTAAAAATTGTGAACACAAATTTCTATCCAACGGCCATTCCACTCACGTCTCATCAGCTCGAAGATGGCAATGTTGTAGCGGTTGGCGTACATCTCGGCATCCCTAACGTAAGTCTGCACGGCGACGTCATAGTCGGCGACCGCGACAAAGGGGATCGGGCCGAACCAAACGGTGAAAACTCCTCCGAAGCGCCGTTTCCAGCGAAGAAGCACATCGCCGATGCCATCTCCTCTGAGCAGGAAGAGGGCGACGAAGACGTGGAGGTTCCCTACTAGAGGCATGGGAAAGGGTCCCGGGGGGTATTGGGCCCGTCGACGATAGAAGTTGCCGATCAATAGCGCGACGATGACAATGGCGACGTGACAGAGCATGGTGTCGACGATGCAATGAAGGCGCCTTCATAAGCTCTGTCAACAAACTTCTTGTTTTTCAGCACATAATTACTGGCAGAAAGGGAGCGGTGTGCGATAGCAGCGTCACACAACGGTCGACCAAAACAATCCCACTGGGTGTAAACAAGGTCACCATGCCGGGGAACCCCTCGGAAGTGCAGAAGGAGGATATGGGGAATTCCTTGCTTTGGAGATGACCGCCGAATGCCCTTAAGCCAATTATATGCGTTTTCTAGAAGTGCCACTTATTTATTTTACCCCACCTTCAAAACCCTATTTCGTTTTTGGAGAAATCTTCCGCCTTGAAGATCGCGCCCTCGCCGTTGTCCACCTCCTCCTCCATAGTCGCGTCCAGCTCCATAATGGGCTTAGGCGGCGGCGCCTTCTTATCTATGATCTCCAGCGTCTTCTCCCTGAAACGGACTCACATTAGGAAAGTCCACATAGAGACAACTTACTGGGACAAGTCTTCCACAGTCCTGATCTTGGACGGCCTCTTGGACGCCTTGCAGCTATCCTTCTTGGTGCCGCTGACAAGTTCCCAGTCGTAGGGCTCCATGAACTTGAAGTTGTACGTGGCCATGATGTTGGTCAGGATACGGAAGATCTTCAGGTAGTCCGGGCGGGTGTAGTAGCCAAGTTCGCGGAGGTGGTTTGCGATCTCGAGCATCTGCGCGGGACACTTGGCGAGGACCTTGACGTCGGTCGTGGCCAGCTTCATCTTGCCGACGTCTCGCTTCTCGCGGAGGTGGTGCCAGGGCAGAGGTCCGCGCATCTCCGCCAGCACGTACAGCATCGACCAAAGGTCGTCGGGACGGCCCTGCTCCGCGCGCGTGTGCGTGTTCGCGCTACAGTACTTCACTGTTCCTCTAAACAGTTGATGGTTACGGAGTCAATGGAGAACTAACGGAAAGGATCAGTAGGAGATCGAGGTCCCAAAGAAGGTAAGAAAGCGCAAAAGAAGGAGATTGTCGCCAAACAGCTGTATCTCGGACATGCCCCATAATTGGACACCTACTTGACGTGACTCACTTAATTCGATCAGCTTTTTCAGCTACCTTTTTCTTCCCATTCCCTAAGCACTAACACTCACTCACTCACCTGAAGAGCGTGTTCGTTCGCTCCTTGCGCATCTGCAGCTTGCCGTCGACGAGGATGACGTATTCCCGGGAGAGGCCGAAGTCCAGCAGGTGCACCACCTTTGTCTCCTTCCCGTTACGGCCAAGGGCCAGGTTAGCCGGCTTGATGTCCCGATGCACGTAGCCGACCTCGTGCAGCTGCTTGAGTCCGTAGAGGATGTGGATTCCGAGACGGACTTGCGTTGAGTAGGTGAACTCCTTGTCGCAGAGACGGAACACGTTGTCCAGGGAGTCGCCGAACAGAGTCATCACCTGAAGAAGGAGAAGATGAGATGGAGGCTCTTCGGTTGAGGCGTGTACTTCCCCAAACCAACTGGACCGAAGGACATACCATGTAGCAGTAGCGCTCCTTCTTGCCGGCGTGGAGGAGCTGCGCGACGTACTTGCGTCCGGCCATCCTTCGGAGGATCTGCGCCTCGAGCTTCAGCACACTGCCGCCGGAGACGAAGTTGGATTCGGCCTTGAGCGCCGCCTTGGCGCGCGTCTTGATGTCCTCGACCATGTAGACGGCGCCACAGCCTCCTTCGCCTAGCTTGTAACAGATCTTCCACCGCTTGCCAATGAGCTTCCCAAGCTTCAGTTCGACTGGACCAGCGTCGTCTTGCTGCGCCATCGGAACGCGCTTTCTGCGGGCGTCGCAGCCGACCGATATTCACTGAAGGGCACGAGTGAATGCGGCGCCAGCGCGTCCTCAGCTGTCTGGAGCTGGAGGAACGTCTGAGGCTTGCAGCAGGTCGTCAAGAAGGGATGGACCTGAACTGTCCCATCTTCAACGCTGAGAAGGCAAACAAAAAGGATCCAGAGTAGACTCCACGAAGATTACTTTTCGAAGACGTTGATCTCCTCTTCTTCTCCACCGTACTCTTGCTGTTAGTCAGAAAGGCTCTTGCCACGATAGAATACTGATGGGAATAGGTTCAAATCTGTTTGTATTCACCGTGTTGGCCAGCTCCTTAACGTTGATTTCGGTTACGGTTGGCCATTCGAAGTAGTCGAATCGAGCTGGGCGAATTCGAGTCATCACCGTGAAGTCATCTCGATTCTGATGTGCCGAAGCGATAAGCACAACTCCCTAGGTTTAACTCGATACCGTATGGTCCACGGTGAAAAGACGCCAAGGAGAACTTCCCAGTTGCAATCTAGGACCTGCAGATGTACCTCAACAATCGGCAGAACCTTCCTCCATCCATCATCTTCTTCAACATGTGCGCGTAGTACCTTCAGCTTTCTAGGACCTTTCTGCAAGAAGCCGGTATATATGGGGCGCTATCTAGCTTCGTTCTCTCTACGGAAGAAGAGGTTCTCAAAGTTGCAGAATTCATTTGTGGATTCATGCGCGGTTTGAGGTTCATGGGGTCAAAATCTGAACTCTGTCAACCTGTGTTAAGTGTATTATTCTTATCCTACTGGCCACACCCGGCACTTAAGTGCCTTCCCCTTTAGTACCTTTCCAGTTCAGTTTGAGGGCAAGCGATATTTTCGGCTTTGCACTTGCCTACCTACGCATAGAAGGGGTAGGTCCAAAAAATAGAAACCTGGTATTTCAGTCCCGGAAACATTTAAATCCAATTTAGCCATTAGCTTGGATAAATTAGGCCTTCTTGGAAGACTAAAGAAGACGTGTGTGACCTTTGCATGACCTGAAATCTCTTCCCTCATGGTTGTTCTCCTCTCCACAAGGCTCCACCCAAGCGCTGCTCCCTCATCCCTCCACCCAAAAAACACCTTATCAATAGACCATAACAAACCGAACGGTCGCCGCTACTGTACCCCGATGGGGCGTAAAAAGAGGCATAAAACAGCGCCTTCTCCCACATGAATGGGGGAGGGGCGCGGTCCAAAGCGCAGCTGGCGTTTTGCGCCCAAAAAACCGCCAATTCGATAGAGTGTTTATTGAGAGTCGCGCGATCGGCTCGACCATTCGACTTCCTCGGCGCCGCCGCCGCCCTCTTCCGCCTTCTTCCGCACGATATTCAAATTCGCCCTCGGCTCCACGGCAGCTGCTTCTGGTCGGGTGATTAACGAGCTCTTGCGGCAGACGACGCGTTTTTTGGTCTCCTTCTGCCGTGAGAGTTGCGACAGTAGGTGCTCCGATCGATTCGAATCGAATAAAACCTTATTTTCGGCGTTATTGCTCAACTCTACCTCTTCTGAGGCTAAGGCGTGCGTGCGACCCACTCGTTCGCCTGTTTGACTTCGCGTCCAAGCCTTGTAGGGCGCACATACTACGGTGTTTGTCCTTCAGCTTGTGGGCCAAAGCCTGCGCCGGTGACTCATCGGGGAAAGTGCTCGAAGGGGCCGAGTGCAAGATGGATGGCGGCGTTGGCACCAGCCCGTCGAAAGGCCCCTTCGAGGCGCTGCAGATTGCATGCAGATGTGCGATCTTTGACTCATCCGGGTACCGTAACCCTGGGCCGGCGTTCGTCCTCTGAAATCGGATCTTCTGCCCTCAGGGCGTCTTCTGAAACATCACCGTTCGCTGGCAACGTTCGGCGGCCTAGGGCGGAGGAATCTGTGCGCGACACCTCCGAACGTGTGCCATGCCGTGACACCGCCCTCGGCCGCTAATCCGCCTGTTCGGCCTGGCCGTTCCCCTCTGAATTAGCACTCGCGTTTATAAATGTCCCCTGGCGTGGCCTGAGGCGTCTCAGGGTAAATGACAGATTATCTGATGATGTCGGTTTCACCCCAAGGACCGCCTTAGAAATGTGATTACTGGGTGCTAAAAGACTGTCGTATCAGGTACTGCATGAGTCAGACTTCTTTCGTGGGTAGGGCGCACCCATAGCTAGGCATATCGGCTTCATAAGTCCTCTAGTTAACATCTTGAACGCCGCGAAAGGTACGGATGTTTTAAACGTCAAACAACAGTCCAAGACGATCGCCGTATCATTGCTCTCTAAGCCTACGAGTTCACCAAGGTCCCTACTTGCATGACGGAGCCCTTCCTCCTTCTTCCAGTGTCACTGCGAGGCTAGCTTCTCCTTTTGCCGAAGCCGAGTCCAAGATAATGTCTCACTGAAATCTTCTTGAGTCTCGTCTGCAAATGCGGCGTCTCTCTTCCTGTCTACAAGTCACTTTTGTGTCTACAAATGTTCTAGTCCCTGTCTACAAGTTCTCCTCTGTGGCTGTACAATCCCCCTTTCGTGGTCTTGAATGCCCTTTTCGCTACGAAATTGCCCAGTTTTGTGCATACAAGTGCTCCTTGGCTACGACTAAATCCTGTGTCCCTACAATTCAGAGACATAGACACAGAACCTCAACCACGGCTGCAAATCTCCTTATACGTCTTCAAACCAATGAGACCCACTGGAAACTCGCAAAGAATCAGCTCTTCTGCCTCAAGTAGCCACCCCATTGTTTTTATTGTGCAAATACGTCGTTTCATTTCACCTCTATCCCTTTCCTCTGTCCGAAGCAGCTTATGTCCTTGTCCTCACAATCTCGACAGAGTCTTGCAACAGCGCTCTTTTGCATCTTCATAAAACAGCCCTTAGCACCTCGGCCCTGGCCTTGCTCCTCCTCCTGGTTGATTTATCGCCACGGGAACGTTTCCGAAGACCTTTAGACTCGGAGGCCGAAAGCGGCGATGAGTCCCGGCCACCCTTTTCATCTGGGAGCGCGCCACGCCGATCTGCTGAGTCAGCGCCCACTCCGATCGCGCCCATTTGCATCCGATTAGCATCGCGTGTCTTTCGGTTTTAATAGAGCACGTGCCGCCGTGTAGTAGTGAAAGTCAGCGTTACTGTACTCTCTCCGATGGGTTTCATGTGAGATCAGGTGAGATATGGCACGGGATAATTAGTTGATTGAAGAAAAGTTGTGATCCACTATTACTTATACTAAATCGGACCTCAAAAACGGACCCCTTATTCTTCGCGGGAGACACGTTCCAAGGCGAACTTTGAAGGGCGGCTAGCAACATGGAGGCTTTGTTACCTAAAGCCAAAACTTCCAGGATAACAAGTCCACACTGAAAAGCCTAGGTTTACCAAAATCCTCTATCGACAAGACCCAGAGTAGTCAATGAAACGCTGTAGCCAATGAAAAGATCGTACACATATCTAAGGACTTAACACCTCTGGGATCTTTTCAGGAATACATATATCCAAGAATCATACTCCTCTGCACTGTAGGTCACACGGGTTTCCCCTTCTTCTAATTACACATTTCCCTTTGTATAATTTGCGCTGGGAAGAAGGGGAAGCAGTTGCGAGTTTTTGTGGATGTGGCGACAGATTGTCGGCCTTCAAGGGGCGTTTGCATCTGATTAGAATGTCATCTTCCGAATTTGATAGTAGAGGCTATTGTACGGTCCAAGTCATTCAGAAAGACTCCCTCTAACGGGGCCCTTAAAGTCCCATTCAGAAGAAGAATAAAATAGCCTTCTTGCACCCACTTTTCGCGCCTAATGACACCACGTGCCCCAAGGCGATCCCAGGACAAAAAAAGGACTGTAGGCACCCTCAAGGGCCACCAGGCGGACAGTTGCCGTGCGCAGGTATAACGTTGCACTTTGGATTGATCGCCGCCGATTGGGATTAATCGGCGGGCGGCGAGGGAGAGGCCTAAGCGGCGACGAGATGTTAACCTTGTGGGGCGCGATTTCTTCTGCTTCTCGCAGCGCCGCCGCCGGTGACCTTCACAGCCTGTTGCGTTCGCTGCAACCCAACGGAAACGCCGCTCCATCATCAATTCGACGTCGGTCGCCTTGGAATTCCTTCGAATTCCTATGTAAATGAGCCGTGCCAGCCTAAGCCGGAATCCGGCCGTCCTCCGGGTGATCTATCGGGCGTTCCCGAGCGCAAAATATTTTCCGAAGCCAGCGCGTGTCACTTCGGAAGACAAAGAAGAAGCAGATGCGAATTGTAACACCGAGCCATTCCTCTTCCACGCCGCCGCCACCGCCGCCAGATCACTCGATTGACTCATCGCGGCCGACGGCGGCCAGAGCGAGAGTTTAAGACGACACGTTTCGGTTTTGATTGTTTTAGTGCAGTGAGAAAAGACGATATTCTTCTGAGGGTCCCCGGCAATGTTCCTGTGGGCTATAGGGGTCCCTTCTTGGCTCCACTTAGTGTTGAAAAACACGTCTAGAACTGATACTTATGTACTAAGAGATTTATGGTTAGTTATTCCCGCGAGCGAGAGTTTAAAACGACACGTTTCGCGCAGGGTCGACGGTCACCGTCCTCTCCGGTGCCTGTGTGCCATCTCGATAAGGGCCGCCGCCGAGGGGCCAGAGTGATCGCGCGGCGTCGATAAGACGATGACGGGCCGCGATAGGGGAAAGTTTCAAAAATAAGCGCTTTAAACTTTGAGTATCGTACTTCCTCTCCGGTGGAATTTACACTGGGTTCACCCTGCGCCGCGTGCACAGAGTGTCAGGGGAGGGGGTTGAAATTTTTCGGGTCTTGGATCCTTTAATTAAGCGTATGTTATAAGGCTATTAAGGCTAAGGAAATAGGCCTTCTTGGCTTCTTTATGAGAAATTCACGGCTTTAATATAAATAAAAGGGTTTTGTTTTGAGAGCAGTGGAGGTCCAATTTTCTAAGGCTTAAGGTTCTAAGGCAAAGTCAGATGTGGCAATGGCTGCATCGAAGACCTACTTGACAAGCTGGTTCTGGATATAAAAACCTGAAACCTGCTTTAATTTGTTGTATTTCCTAAAGTTTTTATTTGACCTTATTTGTATGTGCTGCACTAGGATCTTCCGGCTATGTGACGTCCTAGAGTTCTTATCTTTCACATTCCGTTTAAAGGTTTAATTCTGTTTAAAGCTTAAAAAGTTTAAAGGTAAAAATGCAAATAGTTTTAATTCTAGGTCGTTGGGTTTAAGTGACTCAAATCACTTTATTGGTTTGCATTCCGTCGTATAATAGGTGTCAGAGAAGAAGAAAAACTGATAAGCCATATGGTGACACCGTCAGAACGGTCGTCCCTGAGAGTAACAAGTATTCGCCCCTCAAATCCTAACAACTATAGCCTCACCACCTCTTCGGCACTCCGATAATCACCTCCCTAGGGAGATAAGTGCCAAAAAGTTATCTTAAAAACGGTCCGCTTTGTGTCACCTTCCAAGAGGTTCCGGTTCAGATGAAGACGGCTCCTTAACTCCAAAGGTGTTCCACTCGAAATCCGATGCCTAGTGCCCTTCGCAGACGAGACGCGACGTCTCGTTAAGCTGTCTCGTCTCAGGTCAGGTTAAACACCGAGCGAGTCGCGAACGCCACATGTTCTCCGAGTGTTCTGTTTGCACTTTAGCTGTCTCGGGGCGGCGCGACCTCGGCTTCCCTCCGAGTTCCCGCTGGACTTCGGCCCCGGCTCTCCCTTCTTCCGGGGCACGAGAGCCAAGACGTTCCTTGCCCGGGAGCTGGCGGCCTCTGACCCCTCGCGCGCCGCCGCTTTACGAGCGTTCGCGTGCGGCCCGGGCGCGAAGCCCTTCCCACCCACGTTGTTTGCTCAACCGTGTTCCTACGCCGAAGAAGCAGCGCTGGACAAGGAGCCTCCTCCCAGCAAGGAGTCTCTTCGCGCTTGGCGCCTTCTTCGGCGGCCGCCCCCTCCGCCCAAGGAGCGAAGAACGATCACCGTTTTACTACTCGCCGTCGTGCTCTCGGCGTTATCACACTCCCCGCGCCGTGTTGCAAGAAAAGATGCTTTTGCTTGATCGGCCGTATTCGAAGAATCGATCGATCGCCGCGGAGGGGTAATTTGCAAACGCGCACGCTTTTGGGGTCTCCCTTGTTCTTCTTGCTGTTGGATTTTTTCTTGTTTTTAGCGCGGATTTTCGACAGTTTTTTATGAGGGTGGAAAATTTTTATTTTCTGTGCCTCTTTTTTATCAAATTTCTTTTTACATTTTAAGGCAGGTTTATGGCCTACTCTTGGAGTTTTAAAATGACCGGAAATGACTTAAAGAATCGTCAAAAATGCCGAAGATGAGGCTAGTTGGTTTGGCTTTTCAGATGGTTCCCCTTAGCTGACACCCATCTCCTTTAACCGATTTTTTTTATATAAATAGCGTGGTATTTCTCCTTATCTACACGGTATCTGGACGTTCATATTCGCTGTGGTTTATCCTCGTTTTTCCTATTCTTCTCCACAGCTTTTCTTCGAGATATCCGTGGGCTAGCGAGCTCCAAGAAAGGCCTTTAGCCGTTCTCCCTTTATTTATTAACTATAGATTTCCAGTCCTCAGCTATCCATCAGCAAAGGTTGTCACTTCGACCGATCCCTTCTGGTGGCCCTTCGCACCTCCTTGGCCTCTTCCCTCTTTTGATCGATCGATCTGATCGAGTTCCGTGATAAGGGTGCGCAAGTGCGGAGAAGGTGCCGCGCGCCGCAATATGGTCCTTCGCCATTCCGCTCGCGCCCCTTTCCCGCGATTTACCAAGGCCGATCCCCGCCGCCTGACCTGTACTCCCCCTCGTTTCAGGGTGTTTCGTACTCGCGCACCGCAGGAGAGGAGTCCGAGCGAGCGCCTTCTTCACACACTGCCATGACTCGGCGCTTCGGTCTTCTGATCGGCTGCCTTCTGCTCTCCGGGGCCTTCGGGCAGCCGGCCCAGCAGACGCCGACCCACGACCCCCGGCACCACATTCGCAGTAAGTCGTTCTACGGGACAGGGTTCGAGATGGAGGGAAACTGGAATGCTGAGAAGACCTATTAGTGTTTTAAAGTCATTTTTCACTTTTTTTAACATTGAAAAGGGCTTTAGTCCTTGCTCGCACTGGATTAATCCCATGCACAGTGTGAGATAGCTGACAAGTACAATTTGGGGGCAACCTCTGCGCGGAGGAACCCTCCGATCGGCAAATATCCAAAATCAGGAATTTTATCCAGTTCTGGAGCAGCCTCTGCAGCTGCTTAGATCGATCCTCTACTCTGGCGGTGTCCCACTTTGACTCAAGTTGAGGAGCCTTCTTCTTGGCTTCTCCACTTTAGGTGAGTGTAGTTTTCAGCTACTTTGAGATTTATCTGTTTTTATCCTCATTGCCATAGCTTATCTCATCCAGAAGCATACAGAAGCCTCCCTATTACGGTCTTACCACGATAGTCAAAAGGGAACTCTATTCCCACGGCAACTGTACGTTCTTCTTCCACGAGCAACATTGCCGCTAGACTCCTGAGTCAGCGCAGAAACGCATCCCAAACGGCGCTGTTTGTTTTAAAGCGATAAATTCGTTTTACGACGCCAACGTCGACCGTAAACATGCCGAGGAGCGTAAAGTGTGGCGCCGTGATAGGCTCTAGAAGGGGTTGATAGGGAGGTGCGATTGATGATTGTAAATTTAAAGAAAATATTGTGAAAAAATGGCAAAAACATGGCAAAACACTTCCGTGTGATACGGTAGCTAGGATGTACTAGAACTAGGGTGCAAAGGTAGAGTCGACCTCCTCTGCCACCATGGCGCAGTGGTAAACGCCTTGGCCAGAGGACGATCGAGGCGGGTTCGAGTCCCTCCCGAGGACTCATTGAAGAGAAGGAGCAGTATGAACGTGAGAAGTATCTCTGGCCATGAGTAGATTGCGAAAGTCGTTCTGAGAGTTCTCCTTTTAGGCAACAAGTTCTGCTACGACGAGAAGAACGAGCCCCAGAGATGCGTGCCCGACTTCGTGAACGCCGCCTTCACGCGCCTCTTCGAGGTGACCAACACTTGCGGCGAGACGGGCCCCACCGAGTGAGTCGCCTTTCTTATTTTTCACCCTCACGTCTCCTACTTCAGGTACTGTGCCCAGACGGCTTCTCGCGGAAGCGTCAAAGGAAGCTGCGATGTGTGCGACGCCCGCGTGCCTGAGTTCGCGCACCCGGCCATGCACTTGACGGACTTCCACGTGCGCGAGAACGAGACCTGGTGGCAGACGGGGACCATGTACGAGGGGCTACAGTACCCCAACCACGTGAACCTGACGCTGTGGCTGCACAAGGCCTTCGACATCACCTACGTGCGCATGGAGTTCAAGAGCCCGCGGCCCGAGAGCTTCTGCATCTACAAGCTGACGACGATGGACTCCGAGTGGGAGAAGTGGGTGTGCTTCTCGGCCTCGTGCCAGAGCACCTACGGCATGAAGGACAGCGCGCCCATCCTCCCAGGCAACGAGGACGTCGCCCAGTGCACCCGCGAGTACTCCGACATCTCGCCCCTCACCCACGGCATGGTCCCCTTCTCCACGCTGGACGGACGCCCCTCCGCCCAGAACTTCGAGGAGAGCGAGGAGCTCCAGGTAGGACGGGATATTCGACTCTGTTTCACCTTACCGTAACTTGCAGAAATGGGTCACGGCGGTGGGTATCCGCATCGTGCTGAACCGGATGAACACCTACGGAGACGAGATCTTCGGCGACCCACGCGTCCTCAAGTCCTACTCGTACGCCATCACTGACATCGCCGTCGGAGGAAGGTATGATCAGATTCTTGCGAGGCTCCAGGGAGTTCTAGATGAGTATGAGACGAGTATATCCGTCCCCATGGAGTCTCGGAACGTCTTCTACCAGTGTAACCTGCCTCCTCCTTCAGATGCAAGTGCAACGGCCACGCGAGCGAGTGTGTCACCTCCAGTGGCCAGAACGGAAGCCAGCTCGTCTGCCGCTGCGAACACAATACGGCCGGCCCGGACTGCAACGAGTGCCTCCCCTTCTACAACGACCGGCCCTGGAGACCTGGAAACGCCCTCGAAGCGAACGAGTGCGTCGCCTGCAACTGCTCCGGACTCTCCCAGCGCTGCTACTTCGACCAGGCCCTGTTCGAGGAGACCGGCCACGGAGGCCACTGCATCAACTGCGCCGGCAACACAGAGGGTCCCCATTGCGAGAACTGCCTCGAGAACTTCTGGCGGCGACCGCGCGAGCACTTCTGCACCGCCTGTGGCTGCAACGAAATCGGCTCCCTCAGTCTCCAGTGCGACGAGCAGGGACAGTGCCCCTGCAAGCCCGGCGTCGAGGGCCAGTTCTGCGACCGCTGCAAGGCCGGCTTCTTCGACTTCGGCAAGACCGGATGCAAGTAAGTATCATTGCCTTTTAATGGACCTAAGATGAATCTGTTCAGGGACTGCAAGTGTAACGAGGCGGGCTCCCGGGACAGCACGGCCTCTTGTGACGTCTTCTCCGGAGAATGCTCGTGCAAGCAGAACGTGGAGGGCAAGCAGTGCGACAAGTGCAAACCCGGCTACTTCGACCTCAGCTCCCGGAACGAGTTCGGCTGCACACCCTGCTTCTGCTTCGGACACTCCTCCATCTGCTCGACGGCCGACGGCTACTTCGCCTCCAACATCACCAGCGACTTTGTGGAGAACAAGGACGACTGGGCGGCCACGAGCCTCCGCGGCGCCTCCTCGGCGCAGCACTCCGAGCTGGACAAGGCGATTGCCGTCTCCGACTTCGACGACGGCCAGGCCATCTTCTTCGTCGCGCCCAAGAAGTTCCTCGGTGACCAGCGCGCCTCCTACAACCAGTACCTGCACTTCACCCTCTACGTCCAGCAGCAGAACCCCCGCTCCAGTGCCAAGGTTTGAATGGGTGTTAGGATAAGTAACCTTTGTCTCCTTCAGGACGTGGTCATCGTCGGAACGGACGGCCAGGAGCTCTCTGTGCCCATCTTCGCCCAAGGGAACCCAGTGCCCACCCACCTCGCCCAAACCTACCGTTTCCGCATCAACGCGAACCCTCTCTTCAAGTGGACGCCTCACCTCAACGAACTCGACTTCATGGGAGTCCTTTCCAACGTGACCGCCATCAAGATCCGCGGCACCTACTCGCCCGGAGACGTTGGCTTCCTCGCTGACGTCCACCTCGAGAGCGCCTCTCTGGAGCCGGAGTCCGAAGAAGCTCCTCCAGCCAAGTGGGTCGAGTCCTGCACCTGCCCCGACAACTATGTCGGCCAATACTGTGAGGCGTGTGCCCCAGGCTACCGTCGGGAGCACAAGTTCGGAGGCCCCATCGACCGCTGTGTGAAGTGTGAGTGCCACGGCCACTCAGATTCCTGCGAAGCCGAGTCCGGAGCTTGCATCTGCGAGCACAACACCGCCGGAGACACTTGTGAGAGCTGCGCCCGAGGCTTCTACGGAAACGCCCTCCAGGGCACGGAGACCGATTGCCAGAAGTGTCCTTGCCCCGAAGACGGACCCTGCCTCCTCCACACGGACGGAGAGATCATCTGCACGGACTGCCCCGTAGGCTACGCCGGAAGCCGCTGTGACATCTGCGGAGCCGGCTTCTTCGGCGAGCCCCAGGCCGGCCGCAACTGCTCCGTGTGCCAGTGCTCCGGAAACAGCGACCCGAACTCCATCCGGAACTGCGACTCCGTGACCGGAGAGTGCCTCAAGTGCATCCACCACACGGCCGGATTCAACTGCGAGCGCTGTGCCTCGGGCTTCTGGGGAGACGCCCTGGCCGAGCCCAAGGGCAACTGCAAGGCTTGTAGCTGTTTCGCGCCCGGAACCCGACGGCCTTCCGTGGACTACGATGTGCTGGAGTGTGCCCAAGAAGATGGACAGTGCGAATGCCAACCCCATGTCCAGGGACTGAGATGCGACCAGTGCGAGGCGGGCTACTTCAACCTCAGCTCGGGCATTGGATGTCAGGAGTGCAATTGTGACGCGCTGGGATCGGTCAACGCTACTTGTGACGTCCGAAGTGGACAGTGCATCTGCAAGCCCGGAGTCACTGGAAGGAGGTGTGATCAGTGCGCCGCACAACACTTCGGCTTCGGTCCTGAGGGATGTCAGCGGTGCGAGTGCGAAGTCGCCGGATCCGAGTCGCCGAGCTGCGACGTTGTGTCCGGACAGTGCCTGTGCCGGGACCATGTCGAGGGACGGAAATGTGACCGCTGTGTGGAGAACCGCTACAGCCTCTACCAGGGATGCCTGCCGTGCGATGACTGCTACAAGCTCGTCCAGGAACGCGTCAACGAGAACCGCGCTATCGTGCGTCGTCTTAACGAGACTCTACAGGTAGTCACGGAGCTATCTTCGGTCTTAATTCTTGCTTCTAGGAGATCATCGACAACCCCGCGCCCGTCAACGACACCGACTTCGACGAGAAGTTCGCGCGCATCGAGGAGCAGGTCCTGAGCCTGGTGGACAACGTCCAAGAACGTCTCTCCGGCGACGACTCCAAGCTCCTTGACCAGATCAACCAGCGCAAGACCAGTCTTTCGGACGCGCTGGCCTCGCTCAAGGAGGTGGACAACGTCGTGCTCCAGATTAACGAGAAGGCGGACAAGACCCGAGAGGTGCTCCGGCGCTGGAACAACGTGAAGGAGCGGGCCAGGAGCGACCTGGACGGAGCCCTCAGGCACCTGGAGACCAACGGCCGAGAAGCCCTCGAGAAGGCGAAGCTCGCCTCGGAGCAGTTCGGAGAGCAGAGCGCCAAGATGACGGAGATTGCCCGGGAAGCGCGTGAGATGGCCGAGAGCCACATGAACCGAAGCCAGGAGATCACGAAGCTGGCGGAGAAGACCCTCAACGCCTCGAGGCTGGCCCACGATGCCGCCTACGAAGCCATCTACGGAGGTAAGAACACTAGTGAAGAGATCTCGCGCCTCCAGGAGGACCTCCGCGCCACAGAAGAACTTCTGGAGCAGACGCGCCAGCTGGCTGCGGAGCAGAAGAAGAAGGCGGAGGAGGTGAACCAGAAGGCTGCCGAGGTGATGAGCACTGTGGACAGCCTCAAGCTGCCCCAGTTCAACCTTACCGAGATCAAGGAGGAGGCCCGACGGATCCAGCAGGAGGCGGAGAGCACCATCAAGAACGTGGATGAGATCCTCGGCCAGCACAAGGAGCTCGTCGACCAGGCGGAAAGGACCATTGCCGAGGCACGCTACCAGCTCCAGCGGGCCAATGAGCAGCAGAAGGGCTCGGACGAGCTTCTGGCCGACGTGGATGCATCCAGGGGCCGGGCCCAGGACGCTGTGGACGCCGCGGAGAAGATCCTCAAGGAGGCCAAGGAGATCGTGAAGAGCCTGCGGAACTTCAACCAGAACAACGACGCGAGCAAGGAGGCGGCGTTGAAGGCGCTGGAGGAGGTCCCGGAGATCCGTAAGAAGATCCAGGAGGCCAAGGACAAGAACGCCGAGGCGAGCGAAGCCATGGGCGACGCGGACAAGGACGCCAAGGTGGCTCTGGAGCAGGCCGTGGAAGCGCGCAAGAAGAGCAAAGAGTTGAAGGAGAAGTCGGCCGAGTTCAAGAAGCAAGTTGAACAGACCATTGAGAACCTGAAGAAGACGAAGAAGGAGATCGATGACCTGGAGGAGCCGATCATGGACACGTCCAAGACACTGGACAACTACCAGGACCATTCGGGCAAGGACATGGAGAAGGCCACTGAGGTAGGCGACTTGTGTCCTAAAGATCCTAACTCCCCCATTGCAGTCGGTGAACACCGCCGCCAAGGCCAAGAAGCTGGCGATGGAGGCGAACGCCACCGTCAGCGGCTCCGGCGAGAAACTCAAGTACATCATCGCGCAGCTCAGTAAGCCTCCGTAGACGAGACGCCATCTACCGTATCTTTCCAGATTCACTCGACGAGATCGACGAGGGCGAGCTGGACGAGTTGGAGAAGTTCCTCGACAGTACGGAGAAGCTGGTGAAGGAGGCGGATCTGGAAGGCCAGGTATGTGCCCACTCGGAGAACATTGAATTTACCCTCCTTTTAGGGCAACAAACTCGTGGCGGAGGCCCGGGACAGCGAGCGACAACTCAAGCAGTTGAAGGCTCTGATCGCGGAGACTAGCGCCGAGATCAAGAACCTGGAGGCCGTGCGTGACGCCCTTCCCACGGCGTGCTTCACGCAGGTCAGCCTGGAGGCCGAGGGCCAGAAGTAGAAGACGTAGCCTCGACCCGCGACTGTGTGTATATAAGATCGTGACTGTTCCCCTAGAGGGTCGATTTCTCTTACATACGGTGTTTCCTAGTTTTATTTGACGTTCACATGCCATATTTTGTTGTTTCCTTTGCTCAGCGCGCCCTCGCGGCAGCGACTTCCAGCTACGAACTCCGACTGCCTTCCCAGAGGGACCACAAAAGTGCCTTCCACCCACGCCTAACTGTGGTCCCCTCTTGCCCCCGCCCCCCTTTTTTGCCCTTCCGTATTCTGCGAATGATTCTCACATTTCAAGACTTTTCTATTCTCCTATTTATTGCTCTAACCGATGTTATATTGATGAATGTACAACCATAAACAGTGCATGTTGCCTCGCCCACATCTGCGACACAGAGGAACCGTGAGGACGGACTGTCAGGATTACGGTAGCTCTCCTATGTGTTGAGGGATTGTGCGTAGGCGACTCAGAGGAACCATGTGACGAGACAAAGGGCCGGACTGGCGGGATTACGGTAGCTTGTCCACTCTCGTATCTGTTTAGGACTTGTGATAAAGGGGGAGAGGGAGGCGTGTGTGCGACAAGAAGAGACCAACGGGGTTACGGTACCTCACACTCACACCGTGTCTATCAAGAGGGGACAGCAAGAGGTTTCTATGACAGGGATTATGACCCGTAGGATTATGGTAGCAACTCCAATCCAATTCTTTCAGATAATGGAACATTTTCGTCTCTGGGAACGTATGGCTACTTCACGCATTATATCGATTAACTGATCGTCCAAGACTCCAAATGACTCTTCTACACAAGAAGCATAATACAGTCATAGCGCTTCAGAGGCTCCCCGCAGGAAAAGGACCCACAAAGGTCAGAGACGATCGAGAGATTTGTTTATGTGTGGGTCAACAGATAACTTATTGTAAGTACACGATACCGTAACACCTCGAGGGAAAATAACAATAGAAGTCCGTGGGTGAGCAATTCCTGTAGGCCTTGAGTGGACGCTTCCGCAGGAGAAGCATAATACTTGTGGCTGAGACACTGTGGAGACGCGGGCTAGGCCCTCGAGATGACCGTCGACTTCAGCTTCCTGTCGGGGGGCGCGCTCGGAGGCGGCGAAGTAGGTGGCGCCGGCTGCTTCCGAGTCGTCGTGCTCGTCTTCTTCGTCTTCGTTTTCGTCTTCACGGGCGTGGCGGGGACCGCCATTCTCTGAAGAAGGGACAGTTTGCCTAGAGAGAGATTGGGCCTACCGGAGGGGAGGGATTCGCAGGGTTCATGAGATTCGGGTCCTGCTGGGACTCGTCGTCTTCGCTTCTTCTGTTCACGCTGGTCCGGCTGAGGCTCCGGCGGACGCGCTCCACGATCTTGGTGCCCATGTTCTTGAAGGGGTTCCTGCCGCCGCGAGGGAGCGTCGTGTAGGCGGCCGAGGAGGAGGAGGTGGGCAACACGCGCTCCTCGATCTGCGACATGCTCGTCGTGTTCCTGTGGAGCACGGAGGACGGCGCCCCGGAGGCGTTGAGCGTCTTAAGGAGCGAGGCCAGGCTAGGGGGACAGATCTCCGAACTCACGTTCTTGGAGTTGGCGTGGCGCGCGGTCTCGGTGGTCTCCACGGAGCGCGACTTGCGGATGCTGAAGAGGCCTCGCTTCGCCGGCTTCGAGTCCATGGAGTCGAAGGCCTTGGCCATCTGCCGGACCGAAGGGTTCCCGCCCTTGGCCAGCTCCTCGCGCCGGATCTTGTAGAGGATGTTGGTGCCCGTGCTACTTGTCCTCGAGTGGACCATGGTCACGGGCCCGTCATCCTCATCGCCCTGCTTCACGGCTGGAGGCGCCAGTCCGTTCTGCTCCAGGCCGTAGCGGTCGTAGGAGGCGGAGCGCGCGATGCTCTTGGGCACGTAGTGGAGTCGGCCGTCCCGATCGTACTCGATGGTCTTGTCCTTGTTCAGGATGAAGTTCGGCGGCGGGTCCGGATAGGCCGTGAGCTTCTTGACCGGAGAGTGTGAGCGAGGCTCCCAGGTCGCGTTGCTCTCGATGCTGAAGGAGCGGTTCGGGGTGATCGTCGCGGAGTGGTTCGTCCAGCGCACTGGGGCCGAGTTCACCGGGAATGGAGATGACTTGATCGACATTGAGGACTGGGATACGGTATCCGACGGCGCTTCCAGGTCGTAGATGCCCGAAGTGTCTCTAAATGGAACGTGATTAGACAAGTATCGCCGTCCGATGTTCTCTCCCTAAGATCATTTCTAACCTCCCCTGCCTTCTGCTCCAAGAAGCTGAACTTACGTCGTCGGGCTGTAGAGGGCCTGCGAGTCGTCATCGCGCACCGATCCAAGCTGGCCAAGGACGCCGCGGACGGTCCCGTCGACGTCGCGCTCCGTGCCGTCCACCAGCGCCTTCAGCTGCTCCATGGCCGCGCTGACCTTGTAGCGCCGCGTGAGCTTCTGCACCTCGGCCAGCTGCACGGCCTGCTGGAGTCGCTCCTGCTCCGCTTGACACACCTCTCTCGCGTTGGCCTGCATGTCCTTCGCCTGCACCAGGTTCCGCTGGTCGATCTCGAGCACCTTGATCTGCTCACGGAGCTGCTTGACCGCGCGCTCGTGCTCAAACTCCTTCGTGAAGGCGTCGTTCGTCAGCTCCTTGATCTTCGACTTGAGCCGGTCCACCTCCCGGTCGTAGAAGCGCTGGTACTCCGTGTACTGGCGCTGGACGGTCTCCGCTGCGGACAGCGCGTCCTCCGTGATCCTGGCGTCCTTCCCATCCTCCGCGGAGTGCTCCTTCCCGCCCAGATGCGTCTTCTCGATGATCCAGAGCTTCTTGTCGGCGGCGTGCGCCTCCTTCGTCAGCTTCAGCTCCTTCTTCAGCCGGTCCACCTCGTCCTCCACCTCCTTCAGCTTCTTGT
>JADLIF010002122.1:0-20443 GCA_016648015.1 Steinernema khuongi | reverse complement strand
CCCTGGAAGTGTCCTCCTGCTGCTTGCGTCCAAGAAGCCGCCGCTTCCGTCTCCTCTCCGACGGCCTTAGATCCTCCGAATCCACGTGCCGCCCCCGCACATGCATTAGATCCGTGTTTGCCCAGTCATCTATCCAAATACGGGTCCAGATTGCCTTGGCCAAAGTCAACATCGTCAACAGATGGAAAGGGGCCGCGCGCCGAAAACCAAGTCGCCGCCGCCTTAGGGTTCGCGTTTCGCGCACTCGTAAATCGAGCACTTATCCCAGTTAATTATTCATTTGTGTCGTGTCGTCGGCTCAAGCGCTCGCGCGCGACATGAAAATTATGGCCCATTATGCGAGCGGTAAACAAGAGGGCCGCCGCGGTCGCCTATGCAAATGCAGCGCTCCTTAAAGACGGCCATGTTTAGGGTCCACCGCCGCCGCGTGAGGCCCTTTGGCGGCTTGCGCAAGCGGATACGGTATCAGCTGGCCCTATTCATCGGCGGAGGACAAGCGTTTTTTGCGCCTTGTCGAGATTGAGGACATCTGCCCTTGTTCGACGACGACGATTACGGCGCGAAGATTGAGTGGGGACAAGCAAGACCTAAGGAGCGCTGAGGGGCAATCAGAGGTCTCGAGCGAGCGCCGCGCTCCTTGGGCAGCCGTGATAGAGGAAGCTGATAAGATAGAGGACGGCAGCAGACGGAAGCGCTATGAAACAGTTTGGGTTGTTTACCCGCTTCACGCACTGATCAGATGACCCTGTGGATGGTGGCTCCGAGTATTTTCGACCGTCGCTGATAGTGTTTAATCGTTCTGCTCTTCTTTTGTGGCTTCTGCTGCGTGGTGGCTTCGAAGAAGACGATGAGAGGACGACTGTTTGAGTCCATTTTCTGATGTTCATCAACTAACGGAACGTTAAATGAGATGCTTTAATTTTTTGTTACTTTTTCGGCCTGATCGGTGATGTTTTCAGTTACCAGCACTGATACTCGCACAAGCAATCTCCTTACTCAATTTTTGCCAAATTTGAATATTAATTATGAGCCATATGCAGTAACTTCTGATCTCTCAACATTGATTGTCTTCGATCGTCCTTTCGGTAGTATGGTTTTGTGACTCATTTACTTCTACGTGGGTACGTCATGGTTGCGCTGTTGTTTCTACTAAGAAGGCTAAGAATAATATCTTTTTAAAGCCTTCCTTCCATGAACTCACATGCTCCACACAAAGAATGCCGAAGAGCTAGCTAGCAGAAGGTTGACCTTAATTAAACCTTAACCAGATGCCCTTAAGAGCTTAAGACGCTGACACCTTAAAGCGGTTGATAAGATGGGCTGGCGCATTGATAAGATAGTGGGCATCAGGTTGACGATTTGATGTTTTTGTCCTTAAATTTTAAAGTGGATGATACCATTGACCACGAAGAGCTTCTATTCTTAAAGTACGACCACATCTCGATCTCCTTCGACAACGTTATGCACTAACCCACAATGAACTTTGGCACACGCTCACTTAAGCAGCGAGTCCCCACGTAGGCTTTTAAGAACACGCGTATCGGAAGTTACGCTGAACAACAAAAGGTTCTTTTTTCGGATTGTTTTGGGGTAGGTTATCCCTTCTAAACATAGAAGTATTGCGTAAACAGATATTTCTGGACGCATTCATGGTCAAGAACTTTTCATCTCTCGCGTGCGTGACTACCGTACACCTGTAGGACAATCCATCGTCCAATAGTGCAAGGAAGATGATAAGGTCCGTCGTTCCAGATGGGGAAACGCTCCGTCAAACTGCCTTTGGTCGACCACGACCAAGTGGAGATCAACATCGAGCAATGCACTCCGTTCGACGACACCGACTCCGTGACCCAAAGTCTTAGGAAAGCCACCGGTCTCTCCTTCACGCCCAAAGAAGTGGGTTCGGATATCAACAGAACTGTGAGCACAGATTGGTCCCTCCTCCCTATGGAATAGCCAGTTTCCAGCTGAGTACCGTAACCGTGGTGCCTGCCATGACCCTCTCGTGGCACAACATCGTGGCCAGACCCTTCGTCAAGGAGTCCGCGAACAAAACGATCCTGGACAAGATTTTCAGAGTTGAAGACGATGCCGACGGACCTCACCTCCACAGAGAGAAGATTCTGGACAACGGTGAGGTAGTCCACATAACACACATGATCCGTTTTCTAGTTTTCGGAGTGGCCGAACCCGGGGAGGTCCTCGCGCTGATGGGATCCAGTGGCGCTGGCAAGACCAGCCTCATGAACATCCTGACCCATCGCAACCTGAACACCCTAGAGGTGACCGGAGCCGTCAAAATCAACGGCCAGCCCGTGGACAAGAACCTGATGCGGAAGGTGTCCGCCTACGTGGAACAGGACGACATGTTTGTGGCGACGATGACCGTCAAAGAACACTTGAACTTCGTGGTGGGTGGGTGTTCCGGGTCGGCGTCTAAGAAAGATGTTTAGTCCGTTCTGAAGATGGGCAAGACGCACTCGGCGCGGGACCAGCGGCGACGCGTACGAATGGTGATGGACGACGTGAGTGGGGCGAGGAGTTTAATTAAGATCGGGTGATAACATCTAGTTGGAGCTGCATCGCTGTGCGGATACGATAATTGGCTCGCCGAAGGGAAAGAAGGGACTCTCCGGAGGGGAGAAGAAGCGACTGGCCTTCGCCTCGGAGGTAAGTGTCAGGAATGGCGACGCTATGATGGGATGGTATTGGCCTTCTTGAGTGGAATTGTTACACTTTACGTTAATCTCTGCATTCCTGAAATTAGGGACCTGTAAACTCCTGCCGTCCTTCTAAATGTAACACCAGATAGGCAAAAAATCGAATCTTGGGAGCACAAAACTCCCAAAATGCAGAATCTACTCGTAAAATCTGACAAAAGCACACACAGATTCTAACAAGCCCACCCATCCTCTTCTGCGACGAACCGACCTCCGGCCTCGATGCCTTCCTCGCTCAACAAGTAGTCCAGGTAGCAGATTTAGCTCTACGATTGGGATCAATCTCATCCTTAAGGTCCTGGAAAAGCTGGCGTCCAAGAAAGGAATGACCATTGTGCTCACCATCCACCAACCGTCCAGCCAGGTCTTCCAACTCTTTGACAAGTAGGCGAACTTAATCCTTTCTAGGCCTCCCTTTAAGAGGTTAGACGGGAAAAAGAACCATGAAATTGATAGTTTTCTATGAAAGTGAAACCAACTTGTGTTAGAATCTTAATAGTGAGCTTAAAAATGACAAGAATAATACTCTTCAGAGTGTGTCTCTTGTCCGAAGGCCGCACAGTCTTCCTGGGCACAGGCGAGCAGGCCGAGCAGATGTGGGCGACTCTGGGCTATCCTCTCCCCGTTAACTTCAACCCCTCCGACCACTTCATCGCCACTTTGGCCATACTAAGGGATAGAGAAGAGGAATGCCGACGTAGAGCATATGTATGACCTATGATTCATCGTTTCCCTACACTCAAAAGTTCAGAAAATGTGCGATTACTTTGCCGAGAGTCAGGACGGACAGGAGATCTACAGGGCGGCTGTAGGCCCGTTGAATTCGACGACTTCGAACAGCTCGGGAAGCAGCGACTTGGATATCTGGAGAGGGAACGAGAAGGCAAAGCTTAGGGCAGTGCAGAAGTACAGGTCAACGTAGGAGATCTTCTTCAGTTCCAAATGCCTGGATTCCTCTTTCAGATGGAGCCAACAGGTCTGGGCCATAACCAAGAGGTCTTTCATGACCTACTATCGAGAGCCGATGCTCTTTCCCGTGCGATTCATGCAATGCCTGGTAGGCGGTGCCCGGTAACACGTAGGGACTGGACCTGTTCTAGTTGATAGCCGTCATCCTCAGTCTTCTATACTTCCAAGTGCCGATTAAGCAGGAGACCGTGATGAACGTCAACGGGTTACTGTTCCTTACCGTCACCAACATGAACTTCATGTTCCAGTTTGCCGTAGTCGAGGTAGGGACTAGCTGGCCAAGAAGGAGCTAGAAGGCGTAAAAATCCAATCTGTTTCAGTACTTCTGCAACGAACTGCCCGTATTCCACAGAGAACACTTCAGCGGCCTCTACCGTATTGACTCCTACTTTGTAGCAAAGAATCTAGCCGAGGTATGGTCCTACAGTAGTAGATCTCTTCATTAACCTTCTCTACACTTACATAACTTCCAGCTCCCCCAGTACATCATGATCCCCGGCATCTTCTCCACGATCGTCTACTGGATGACCGGGATCTCGTCGAGCATATCCGGATTTTTAACATACATCCTCGTCGCCGTCCTCAGCGCCAACGTCGGAATATCCATCGGTAGATTGGTTTACAGTAGCCTAGAGCATTTCTGGTTTCAGGGTACATGATGTCCTGCATTTTCGGAACACTCTCCGTGGCCATCACCCTCCTTCCCATCTGCGTCATCCCCCTCCTGGCGTTCGGAGGATTTTACATGACCAGCGACGCCATCCCCTCCTACTTCCAAGTGCTCCGCTACCTCTCCTACTTCAACTACGGCTTCGAGACTTTGGCCATCAGCGAATGGTCCCGCGTGGAAACCATCCCCGGATGCACGAATGTCACGGCCGAGTTGACTGGAGGAAGATGCTACAAAGATGGACATTCCGTGCTGGAGTCGTTCAACTTCCGGGAAGAGCACTTCTACAGTAATATTGGAGTCATGTTGCTGATGATCCTCGTCTACCGTACGCTCGCCTACATAGCCCTCTACACGAGGACTTCGCTTAGGCGGTGATGTAGTTATAAGCAGAGCTGAAACTGACGGTTACGGTTAATAAAAGTGTCATATGTTCCGACTTTCTGCTTCCCAAAGAAGTTAAGCCGCTGAGCCTATATGAGCCCTCTTGTTAGTTCCTTCTCCTTGACCAGATCCAGATGCTTTAGATGGACCGTGCATTTGAAAACAATCTTGTAATTTAACCCTTAAAGATGGGCATTCAGCACTGGAAGAACTGTCAAACCCAAAGAAAGGAACACGATCAAGTATAGAGGACTATCTCTGGTATTGCTCTGTTCGTTAAGCGCTTCCTAACGACTTACGAAAGCGGCTTCTCGGGAATGTTCAGGAGAGCCTTTGAGTGTATGTACACGGTATATGTACAAAGAGTATAAAATAAGAATATTTTATTAACGATTTAACTCATTTGCACTTGGCTCAATTCATCCGCGACTTCTTGGCCGAGCAGGACTCCTGCAGGACGGAAGGTCGCTTGCGACTACTCTTCGGCATCTCTGGCAGATTGGGAGTGTTTGGCGTGTTCACCAAATTCTGGAACATCTCCAGCAGCTCTTCGTGGTTGTCCTTGACCAAGCTGAACAACTGCGCTTGCTCGGCGAGCCTCTCGTCGCAGTCTTTCACGGTCTTCCGCGAGGTCTCCAGCGCGTTGTTCAGGACGCGGACTTCTCTCGCGTGTTTGGTCTTCCTCCTCTCGAGGCCCTCGATCTTGTCCTTCAACTCCTCTACTTCGCCAAGACGCTCTTTCTCGAGGCGGAGGAGCTTCTCCTTCAGGGTGTTGTTCTGTGAGACGAGGTCGGAGTTTTTCTTCTGAAGGTGTGAGACTTGGTCGTGCGTGGGGGTTTCTACCTTCTCGCCAGACTCAAACTTAATGACCCTCGCTTGTTTTCTCAAGATGCGGTTCTGCTTCTCAAAGAAATCCAACCGCTGAGCCTGGGTGAGCCCCCTCAGCTCCTTTTCCAGGGACAGGTCCTCCTCGTCCAGCACTAGAACGTCGTCGTCCTGGTCCAGCAGAGAGCGCACAGCTGGGGAAGGCCCACAGTCGCAGTTTGGTGTCCTGCTCTCAAGCGAGGCGATCTGGCCCTGGAGGTCCTTCTTCTCAGCCTCTTGCCTCTTCAGATCCTCCTCCAGTTGACGGCAGCGCTCGGCAAGGATTTGTCGCTCACTCTGGACCTTCTTGATTTCTTCGGCGAAGTTTGTCTTCTCGGACTGGAAGCTCTCGAAAAGCTTCTCGTAGTTGCGAGTGGCTTCGAGGAATTCGGCAACTTGGGACTTTTCCATTGTTGCTGTGTACTTTAGCACAAATATGGTGCATTGCAATGTATCTTGCTTATATCCCATCGATGAGGGAAAAGCGATGCGAAAATGACAAGTTGCATCGCTTTGCCGTCACAAACAAATGCTACCGTAACCTACTTGCTGCAAAATGTATTTTATAGCGCTTGGACCTAAGGTAATGATCATAACAACAACAACGGTCGATATTTAAAACCCTCATCTTCTGCTCGCATTCAATTATTGACAAACGAGCGATAATGGCAGACCGGCGTCGGCGAGAGTCGCTACCGTAACCACAAGCGAAGGGTCATTCATGAGGTTAGGGTGGTGAGATACCCAAGACTGTCAGGAAGATTTGAAATTTTCTCGATTTTGTGGACGATGTAGGAATTGTACAGGGTCGATTAGGCTCCTCTGATGTTAACGGGTCAAAGATGAACACAACCGATTCGATGATCGGACTTCTTAACTACAGACACACTTCTAATGAAAGAGGCTCCTTCTATTGTCCCCAGAGCTATAACAATACTTTATGTCCATCTTCTTGCTAAACACCATATGTACAGGATAAATTTCTCTCGTAAGATTGCACGTTGAAACGCGGAAAGACCAACGGGTTCCCTAGAACTGTGACTACTGCGAAGAAGCGGCCGACGACCCGCACTCCAGATCGTCGAGGAGGTCCTCTTCTTTGAAGGAACGCCGTCGGCACAGTCGCGGGACGATGATCAACACGATGAAGAGCGAAGTGCAGAGGATGACGAAGCCCAGGAAGAACTCGCTGGAGAAGAGCATTTCGGAGAGGATTTGTGGAGCACTGGCGATGGTGAGCTTCTTCTCCATGGGCTGGATCTCGATGGACGTGCGGACATCGGAGGTGAGCGCCTGCTGGATGGACATGGCTTCGGCGCGCGCCAAACGCGTCAGAAGATCCGCTTGGAGGGTCTGTTCGCACTGGGGAGGCTGAAAGAGGGTTTTTGTCTTTTAAAATCTTAGATGCTCTGGCCTACCGTAACCCCTTCGCAGCCATCTCCGTCTCGGGTGCAGAGCCTCACTTTGCAGTGGAAGCGTAGTCTTTCAACGTCGGCCACTGTGAACACCTTGGATTGGGCGTAGGCCAAGAGTGACTGGTCGGAGTACATCACTGGAGAAAGCAGCTTCGCGTTGGGGGCGCACCTAAGAGGTTAGAATAAGGCAAACGAAGAACAATTGAAGACCCTCTTACCCTTTGCTGTCAACGATCGGGTACTGGTGATCGACGTCGTTCCCAGCGAAGCAGTCATAGATCTGGATGCCGTACACGGAGTTGGCCTCTGAAGCACATCTCTGACAGAAGTAGGCCAACCGGTCACTCACGCTCGCCTCCATCGCACTCCCAGCGATGGAAGACCGTCTGCCCGATGATTCCACTCTGCATGATGGGTCCGTTGACCGAGTCCCGGCGGAGGGTGTAGTTGCACGTGGGAGGCACGGACTGCAGCGAAATGGTCTCGCTGAAGCCGAGGTCACTAAACGGAGTTTTGAAAAATGAAAAGGAAAGACTTCTCCCTACGGCGAGACGTTCAAGTAGGTCTCCAGGGCGGAGTCCTCTTCCGCTTTGCCGATGAAGCACTGGACGAGGTAGCCGTGGTCTTCGTCCGTAACCAGGAAGCGATGGCTGAGCACGTTAATCACGGCAGAGTAGTTGGTGCCCAGGGGATCGCTCTGCAAGCAGCTGATACTACGCGGATAACCCAAAAGCACCTACCGAATCGATCTTCTTCAGTCCGCACTTTTCGTCGAACAACTCGAAGTCAACGCTTCTCGTCTCCTGGCTCGGGTCCGCTTCCACGTCCTTCCGGCAGTGCTTGTCGGCGGCGTGTCCTCTCACCACAAGAGCTCCTCCGAAGGAGCCGGGCAGAATGAAGTTCATCTTGAATCCTGACGGTAGACACTGCACGTGGACCACGGAGTTGCCTAGCGTGGCGACGGAAGACGTGGGCACCACGGTCGAGTGGCTAATGACTTCGGGCTGCTGAGAGGAGAGCGCCTTGGCCTGTTCTGGGAGGCTGGTGGGATGGTCCTCGGGCTTTGCCTCTGCGGTCTTGGGTGGCTCCGAAGCGGGAGACTGCGTTGCTTGCTCCGGAATGCTTGAAGAAGACTCCGTGGTAGCTTCAGGTTCTTGAGAAGGAGCCCCATTGGATTCTGTGGCCTCCTTGGGTGACGTTCCTGTTTCTTCAGCGACCGAGGCTGGAGTAGTGCCTTCCGTGGCAGGTTGAACTTCTTCCGGACGAACAGTGTGCTTTTCCTCTTCTGTAGGAGCCTGAGTCGTTGCAGGAGTCGTTTCTCCTTCTCCTCCAGGAACTTCTTCGTTTCCAGTAGCTCCTTTTTCTTCCGTCAGATCGTCGTAAGGATTCGCCGCCGCCGGAGTCGTGGTCTCCACCTTTGCTACCGTAACCTCAGAAGACTCCGTCTCCGCTACCGTAATAACAGGAGTGGTCGCTTCAGGAACCTCCGTGGTTATCAACGGGATTCCGGAGACCTCCCGGATCTTGTCGGCCAATCTCGTGTGGAGAGGCTTTTGCAAGGCCTCGCCCAAGTGGAACATCTTGTCAAGGTCGCTTCCCGCCAGCTCCTTGAGGACCTCTGGATGCGCTTCCACGGTGGAGATGACCAGGACCGTCGTGTTCTCCTTCTCGATGAGCTTCATGGGCACCTTGACGTTGTCGTCCGACTCTCCGTCGCTCACCAAGATTAGCACGTTTGGAGCGTCGGGTCGATCGCCCTAGAAGGGATGTAGGAGATCGGTAAGGTCGATTGTCTTACCCTCCGCTTGCTGAACCCATACTGGAGGACCTTCTCGATGGCGTTGCCCAGGTTGCTTACTCCGTTCATGTAGGGAGTGTCGGAGATGTCGTCCAGGATCTGGGTGATGCAATTGTGAGCGCGGAGCGAGAACTCGAGGAAGGGCTCGCGGTTGAACTGGACCAGGGAGACCTGCAGATAGGAAAATATATCCCAAGTGCTTCCCTCGAGGATAAAAACAAAGTACGTCTTTTTGAGCCCTTCTTACTAGCGGCGGAAGGAGGGAACTTTGCAAAACAGGAGGAACAAATCCCCTAGAGAGCAAGAACTGCCAACAAGATCGAGCGATGCCAGATTTATGGACTGACGAGCTTTGTTTGTCTTCATCTTTTTTCCCACAATTGTCGATCCATTTAACTGGGACTTATCCCTAATTCATTGAAAAGTATCTACTTCTCTCTTAGACCAATCACCAACCTGGGTTCCATCTGGTCCGATGTTCTTGAACTGCTTGACCGTGTCGCCGATTAGCTTGAGCGCCCTCTGGAACTGCTCCTGTGGAATGCTCGACGAACTATCCACCAAGAAGAGCACATCGGCTTTCGTATTATCCTCGGCGTCGTTGGGAACGGGACACACGCCTGTGATTAATGGTGTTAGGGGAGCGTTGTTTACACGAGGAGGCGGAAAAACAAAAGTTCGACTTGGATTTTTCCGGATTGCTGTTTTTGGGCGTATTCGTGGATATTTGTATTGGACCCTAATGTACTCTTACTTTAATTCTATTGTCCTTTCTGGGTCAACTGCTTACCCAGCAAAACGATAAGGACCTCCCTAAAGTAAGTATTTGTTGTCTTGCTGCCAAAGAACTGGGTTATCCTGGCCAGCAAACTCCAGTAGATTCATCTAACTGCTTAAATGCGAAATTTTTTAACATGTTAAGTAATGATAGGTTCTCTGCTCTCTCTTCAGTCCCTACCTTGTTGTACGAGGGGCCTCGTGGTGATGAGAGGGGCCGTCGTGGTCTAAAAAGTTGTCTAGTTGTTTCTGCTTAAGCTAGTAGAGGATTGATCGATTACAGTTGACGAGGTACTTACCGCGGTGCTTTCTGTTTCGTCAACGTTGAAAGCTACCGTACTCGGTTCCGTAGGTACGGAAGTGAACTAAAAAAGCCAGGCTAGAGTCGTTTATCCATGAAACGCAAGCCTTTCACAGTCAACGATTAAGTTGAATAGAGCAGAAGCACCAATCAAAGCACCTCTAAATGCTACATCTTCCCCAAACAAAGACAAAGGCACGAAGACCCTAGCCTAATCAATAAGATTACCTCCACCGTGGGAGTGGTTTCCATTACTTCCTCTACCGTAACCATAGTTGTGGTGAACACGATCTAAAGGGCGGACAGGTCAGATTGAATTTTTGGAACGCATGGACCTCTCGGTGAGAAAAAACTTACAATTTCTGGCGTTTCTGTGCTTTGTACTTTAGTGATCTAAAGAACGATTCGATAAAACGGGACCTAACCTAACCACAGAAACCTACCTCGACCGAGGGAGTGGTCTCCTTTACAAGAACAGTAGTAGGGAGGGCTTCAGGTGAAGTGGCGGCGGTCTAAAGACCAACAAAATTGGAAAACGGAAAGGACATTGAAAACTAATGTCTAACTAATGACCTGGACAGGACAAAGCAGCCTAACACCCATGAGTAGCCCACAGGAGCGGATAGAATGGACTGAATCTACACTACTAACCAATTAGCACAACGTTGAACGAACTCGACCAAGCTAACCCATCAATTAAAGAGGACGGACTACTGAACACCACCACAGCACCGAACCAATTCCTAGCCAACAGGTTTACCTCCACCCTGGGAGTCGTTTTCGGCGTTTCCTCTGCGGGAACAGTGATCTGTGTGATTTCTGTGGCAGATTCCGCTGACTCCTGAACTGTCGATTCTGTTTGGATGACCGCTGTGTTCGTTCCTTCTTCCGGTTGTGCGGAAGTTCCGGAGGACGATTCCTCAAAGACCGGCGTCGTCGTCTCGACCTCGCCTGCTACCGTACTCTCCGTCGCCTTGCTTTCCGCGGTCACTTCGGCCTCCTCAAAGAACGACGTGGTTCCCTCGGACCCAGCTAGTTCCGAAAGAGGGACCTCGGAAACCTCTGCTATTCCGGTGGTTTCTTCGATAATCGGCGGCTTGGTTGACTCCACTGATACTTCAGTCGTTCCTTGCTCCTTAGGGGCTACCGTACTCACTGGAGAGGTTTCCTCAGGGTTGGCACTTGTGGGTTCTAGAGATTGTTCTACTGTAGACTCGGTTCCGGAAGACGACCCGACTGAGGAGGGAGATTCTGTAGATTCTGATACGGTGGTCGATTCTGGTGCTTCAGCGGCTGGAGCCGTTGTTTTTGGAGCAGATTCCATTCCAGGAGTCAATGTGTTTTCAGTGGAGCCAGCCTCAGTAGTTGTCTCTAGGAGTACTGTAGATTGTGGAATCTCAGTCGTGGTTTCTGGCAACTTGGTAATCTCGTTAGTTTCTTTGCTGGCCCCCGTCATTTCTACTTCTTCAAAGGTCGGCGTCGTCGTCTCGACCTCGCCCGCTCCCGTACTCTCTGTCGCCTTGCTCTCCGCGGTCACCTCGGCTTCCTCGAAGAACGGTGTGGTTCCCTGAGAACTGTCTGCTGACTGTTGGATTGTTGATTCTAAGGTAAGAATTTCTGTCGTTTCCTGTGGAACTTGGGCCTCCATTGAAGTGGCAGCGGTCTAAAGACCGAGGGAATTGGTGATAAAAGGAAATAAACACATAGAAGTCCAACCCAACAAACCGAAAGAAAAAAACGGACTCTACACCACCACCCTGACCATGTTTACCTCAACGGTGGTGGCAGTTTCTTCTACGAGTGTAGTTTCGAGTTCAGTCGTTGCATAAGTGGTCTAAAGACAAGAACCATTGGACAAGGAGAGGAGTCACACCCAGGGGCATTCCACATCCAAGATAAACGCGATTACACTCCAGTTTTTAGTGGTGAGTGGTATAAAAACTGTGAGACTTACCGTTTCGGGTACCTCGGTCGTGGTCTGCTCCTCGGTGGTCTAAATGGCAACGTTCTTAGCCTCACTTCACAATCGGGAGAAGATATGGGCATTTCAAAACTCAAAAGTTTCAAATTTTGACTTGTTTTATAGAACTGTTTTCCCCTTAGCCTCCCTTCTTTACCGTCTCTGGCACCTCCGTGGTGGTCTGCTCCTCGGTGACCTAAAAGACAACGTTTCTCACATGTTCAATCCGGGGTATACGGTAGTGTGTGCAAGCCCAAGCGAAGCGCTCACCTCCGCCATCAGCGTCGTCTCCTCGGCACTTTTGTACTCGACGGCCTTCGAAGGCACGATGACTTCCGGGGGCTCGGCGGTCGGCTCCACTGTCGTCTCCACCTCGGCCGACGTGGCCTCCACCGCCTTCGTCGGCACGATCTCCTCCACCTTGATGGTCCTCCGAGGGAACTGGGTCGTCAGCTCTTCGGAGGTCTCTTCCTCCTGCTCTGAGGGGGGCGCTTCTGTCTCTGCAGCCTCTTCGGAAGTCTCTTCGCTCGGCTCGGAGGTAGTGGCTTCTGTTTCCGCTTGCTCTTCTTGCTCTTCTTCTGTCGCTTCAGTTTCCGGGGTTACGGTAATTGATTCTGTTGCTTCTGACTCAACTTCGGTCGCTTCAGTTGTCGACGAATCCTCAGAGGCTTCTTCAGGGGCTTCTGTTTCTGGAGTTACGGTAGTGGACTCTGTTGCTTCTAGCGGATGTTCGGTTTCTTCGTTGGCTTCTTGGGTGGATTCTTCTTGTGGACTTTCTGTAAAGCTCTCTGTAGAGGCACTGCTCGGCTGAGAAGCTTCAGTTTCCAAGGGAGTCTGAGTCTCTGAAGATACTGTAGAGGATTCAGCTGCTTCAGGTGTTTCCAGAGTGGTTTCCGTTTCTGAAACCACGGTAGTGGGTTGAGCCTCCTCAGTTTCTGCTCCAGAAACCTGTGTAGCTACCGTAGATTCCTCTTGTGGAGTCTCAGTAAAAGCTTCAGCAGTGGAACTGTTAGGTTCTGTGGCTTCCGCGGGGATTTCTGTGATTGATTGCCCCACAAGGGTTGTTCCTTCTTCCGTCTGTGCGGAAGTTCTGAAGGACGATTCCTCAAGGACCGGCGTCGTCGTCTCGACCTCGCCCGCTACCGTACTTTCCGTTGCCTTGCTCTCCGCGGTCACTTCGGCCTCCTCAAAGGACGGAGTCATAGTCTCGCTTCCGGGCAGCTCCGTAACTTCAGAAACTTCGGCGATTCCGGTAGTTCCCTGGAGGGTCGGAGTCTCGGTTGATTCCACTAATACTTCTGTCGTTCCTTGCTCCTCAGAGGCTACCGTATTCACTGGAGTGGTTTCCTCAGCGATAGAAGTTGTAGATTCTGGAGATGGTTCTACTGTAGCCTGGGTTCCAGAAGACGATTCGACTGAGGAAGGAAATTCTGTCAACTCAGGTTCTACTGCACTTCCTGAAGTCGACTCTGGTGCTGCTCCTTCTGTGGTCTCAATGCTCACTGAGGTTGTTTTCTCCGGCGGTACAGTCGATTCTGTCGGGAGAGCCGAACCCTCTGTGCCTTCTCCAAGTATTTCCGTAGTCTGTTGGGTCGTTGATTCTGGGATTACGGTAGCAGACTCCGGAGTAACAACCGTTTCCTGAGGGACTTCGCTGGTTGAAATAGTCAATTCCGGAGCAGTTTCCATCGTAGCCGATTCCGTTCCAGTGAGCGTTGTAGTTTCAATGGATTCAGCCTCTGTAGTTGTCTCCGTGGGTACTGTAGATTCCGAAAGCGTTGTTTCCAAACTGGTCAATTCGGCTGCAATTTCGGTCGTGGTTCCTGTTGGCAGCTCGGTAATCTCGGTAGCTTCTGCCTCCGTCACTTCTACTTCTTTGAAAGCCGGTGTCGTCGTTTCGCCCTCTACCGTACTCTCTGTTGCCTTGCTCTCCGCAGTTACTTCGGCCTCTTCAAAAGAAGGAGTCGTCCTCTCGCTTGCAGTCAGTTCCGGAAGCGTAACTTCGGAAACTTCGGCTATTCCAGTGGATTCTTCATGGACAGAAGTCTCCGTTGACTCTATAGGTGCTACGGTACTTACAGAAGCAGTTTCGTCAGCAATTGTGGTTGTCGATTCTACAGTAGTCGTTTCAAGATTGGGTTCTTCTGAAGGCAGAGCTGTCTCTTCTGTTGATCCTGGGGCTTCCGTCACGAATGACGGAGATTCCGTTGCAACAGGAACAGCTTTCACTGTAGTGGTTTCTACTTGTGATTCTGTGGTAGACCCTAAAGTCGTTCCGAGACCTCCCCCTTCTTCTATCTTCGTTGTTTCCTCAGTTTGGGCCGTTGTGGGTTCTGGAAGAGGCGCTGCTGAGGCGATTTCCAGCCCTGTCTCCTGGGAGGGGACCGTAGAAAGCTCTTCCTTCGGAGATTCCGTTGTTCCGATCGGGGTTTCTGTGCTCTCCAAAGTCGACTGCACTTGTGGAAACACCGTGGTTTCGCCTTCCTCTGCTTCTGAAGCCTCTTCCAATGGCATTACCGTAGTCGTCATGGCACCCTTCTCAGTAACCGTCTCCGAGACCTCTTTGGTCATTCCTTGGAAGGGCGAAGTGGGGTGCACGCGACTGACCGATTTCGGGAGGGGAGCTTCGGTCTCCTGCTTCCCCTCCTGGGTCTTCTCCTTAGCCTCCTCCGTCTCCTCCTCTTCTTCTTCGACAGTCGTCTTCGGCCAGAGAGAAGTGTCCGACCCATCTGCCTTCGACTGCTCCGTGGTGGACATGCCTATGGAGCCTTCTGTGGGTCGTGGAGCCTCAGGAAGACCTTTAGTTTCTTTCTCGAAAGATTCATTGACCGTGGGTACGGTAGTGGGTCCTTCCGTACCGACAAGAGACGTAAACACCTCTTCAGGTGAGGAGGCTTCCGCGGCAGATCCTGAAGTCGAAGCAACTACGGTAGAAGGTTCCTCTGTGGAGGGAATTACGGTAGTGGACTCTTCTGATGTGGGTTCCGAAGCGCTTTCTGTGACAAAAGCAGGAGCTTCGGTCGATATGACTGCGGTAAAAGGCTGTTGTGCCGGAATAACTATGGTCGACGGTTCCTCAGTCGATGAAGCTACGGTAGAAGCCTCCTCCGTAGAGGCTACAGTCGCCTCCTCTGACGGAATAGCCACGGTAAAAGACTCTTCGGTCGCTTGCATTGCAGTGGAAGGCTGCACCGTCGACGTTACGGTAGAAGCCTCTTCCGGCTCCGTGCCCTCCGAAGCCTCTCCAGTGACAAAAGCGGGCGCTTCAGTGCTAGTGGGCGGCAGCAAAGCGGTGCTCGTGGCCGTGCGCTCCGGTGTTTCACTTACGATTACTGTGGCCGAAATAGGTTCTCCTGTGATGAGCGCCTTGTTGAGCTTTTCTTCGTCGACGTTGTAGTCGACCTCCGCCGGCGCCGTCGTCATGTCCGGCTGCATGGAGTAGTCCACCGAAGGCTCCTCCGTCGTCTTCGGCTCCTCCTGGAACGACGTCGTCTCGGCCGTAGGAACGGTAGGGCTCGTTACCGTCGCCTCGGTCACCACACTGCTACCGGGAACTTCGACTTCTGGAGCTGTCGTCGACGGCTCTTCGGCTACGGTAGTCGCTTCTTGGGTGGTTTCCTCTGGAGCTTCTGTAGCCGCTTGCTGTGTAGTAGCTTCTATAGGGATTTCCGTAGACGCAGGACTTGACACCTCGGGACCTAAACTGCTAGCTACCGTAACCGCGCCGAAGAGTTCGCCGAAACTGAGTGTGCTCTCCATGGGAGGAGGGGGAGGTGGTGGCATGGGACTTGTCTTCTCAAGACGCTCCAGCTCAGCCTCTTCGATCGCCTTCTCCAGCTCCTTGGCGATGTCGTCGGTGTCCGAGTTGTCGCCGACGCCCTTCTCCACCTCCTTCTCCAGCTCCTTGTGGATGGTCTTGTCCGCCTGGTCGTCCTTCGTTCGCTCGGCTTTCTTGTCCTGCACGCTCGTCCCCAGCTCCGTCTCCACCTGCTTTGCCAGCTCCTGGTCCAGCTTCGTAGGGTTGATGTTGTTGGAAAGCGAGTGGGTGATGACCTGGAAGACGCGGCGAACCATAAGACGCAGGGGCCATCCTCTAACCCACCTTCTCGATCTGCTGCGGAAGCTGCTCCTCCTTGTGCATGTGGTCGATGCGCTCTAGCACCATCGGAATCGTCTGGTCCAGCTCCTCGTTCAGCTGCTCCACGAAGTGTTCCCTGTCCATGTTCTGCAGGGTGGACGCGTTCGCCGCCACCACCGCCTTCACCTTGACCTAGAGATCCCCCTCCTCACAAGAGACACTTCAGATGAGGACCCACCAGCTTAGTGCCCTGCTCGCTCGCCGGGTGTCCACTCACAAAACTTCTCCTGGCTACGTCGAAGTCCTTCGTTACTGTAATCCTCTGCATGCCGGCCTTGGGCCTGGCGACGTGGGTGGTCGCCTGGGAGGGCGCCTGACCGTACGCGACGTCGATTCTGATGACGTTGTTGATGATGCGCCGCGGTGGCTGGGGCACCTCGTCCCGTAAGTATGATTGGCCGTAGGGCGGCCCGTAGGAAGGTCCGTAGGTTGGCCGCTTCACGCTCACCGGGATGCTAGGGTAGCCGCCGCCCGGGTAGGCGAATGGAGGCGGCTGGGCCGGCTGGCTGTAGTAAGGACTGTAGGCCTCGGCCGGGTTGTAGTAGTGGTAGACGTTCTGACGGGGCACCGCGTTGTACGCATTGTACTGGGCGTTCTGGACGTGCTGGGCGAGGGTCTAAAGAAGGAATAGTTATAGTGGCGACAAAGGCTCCTTCGTCCTCCTTATAGAGGTGAATATATATAACCCTCCTAGAAAACAAATGGAGCAGCTCCTACTCGATTCTCATCAACTGAAATATCCAAACATGCATCTAAAGGCCAGTGGCTACTATAGCCTTGGTACCTTAACCTTGTAGGTCATGTGGGGTCAGCAAAAGGTACTGTAGATAGGCAAAGAGAGGCGCTTCACTATAATCACTATTTTCGCTAAATTTTGCTTAGGCTAAAGTGGAGTTTTGGGCCATTCATCACGTCGTCAAGTAGGAATGGACCATGGTGATATAAATTAATTCGACTTTGTTAAGACGCCACCATCGTCTTGTTCTGTGTCAGATCTCCTTTCCATCTTCTGAGCAAAGAGCAAAAGAGATCTTGGGAGGAAAAACCGGAATGGAAAGCGCGACCTTCAGGAGTCCACCGCCGAGTGAGTCATGTCGATGACCGGCTTAAACACTCAGAAAGGGTGTATGATAGCCCCCTTCAGTGTAAATCGCCACAATTGAAAACCGGATAAGAACTGACCAGCTTTTTGGCTCATATCGGAGAGCAAATCAGAGATCTAATTTGGAGATAACGGGTAAACTAAAAAACACTGCTTTGCTTAGTTAATCGCATTGACCAGTTTTTCCTTGGTCGAATGCAAATAGCAAAAGAAAAGAATAGCGTTTTTCATTCGCTTATCTGTTAGATACTACACACTTAAGATTGATCTAGTCCAGGAGAACATCAAATTATAGGAGGATTAACAGTCGCGAATATAAAGTGTTCAATGACGCTGAACTAGGCAGTAAGGTCCTATAGAAATTCCAAATGTTACCAATTTCAAAGCTCATCCACTTCCCCAGGTGTAGTAAAAGAAAGGAAGATTGTAAACTAGGAGAGGAACTGGGGCTAATTCAGCCTTCGTTCTTTGGATTGTTTGGATTCAAACCGCAGCAGGTATCCTATGGCAGTGGCCGCTCAAGACCAGAAAAGTAATGCAAAGAACGTAGATGACCATACCCCTCTAAATGTTGTATGCGTACTCCTTTGGAAGCTCAACGAGAAGGAGTTGGTTGGGACACTTCCTTCGTGAAGAGGGGCTTTTAGGTTTCGTCAAAAAGGGGCGCTGCACTAAGACATCGTTAGAGTCACCAAAAACGATTGCACCCTCCTAGTAGGATAACTAAGAAAATCGTGGACAGGCTCAAAAAGTAAAAGCAAGGCACCCATAAACCCTCAAAACGAGCCTAAACCAACCGTTTGTGCTGTGGCGAGGAGCAGCAGCGAAAGAAGCGCTGGCAGCAACATGTTCGAAGCCCTCGAAGGCCTGAAAACAACACCTTGTAGTGGCCGCGTAGCCCACCGGACGCGCGTCGTAAACCGGATCTCGGTGTCAAACTCATTAGCCGCTGGACTAATCGTGGCCACTGCGCGCGACCGCAACTCTTCACTCACTGATAAGCCCATCTCGACAGCCCCGCCAATCGACGATCGGATCTCGGAAGCCGGAAGCCGTCGGTCGGCCTCGGGTAATCTTGTCGGCGCCTGGGTTCTACGCGGCGGCGATGATAAAAAGTCATCAGTCACAAGCAGATCCGCGATGAAAAACCCGTCCGGCGCGGGATCATCTGCGGTCGCGCGCGCGCTCATTGTCCGAAACCGCATTCCCCGACTGTTGCAAGACCGCCGCCTTGTAAGCTCCCAAATAGAGACCGGGCAACGGAGAAGAAGCTGTCGGCGGTGGCGGCGACGATTGATTGGATCGGCTTCTCGACGAGCTTTCGTGACCACAGGAGGGAGACAAAGACCTTGGGAGGAAGAGGGGGCTGTGGGGGACAACGGTGGATCTCGCGAGGCGATAAAACGGACTGAAGAAGGCGCGGAAAGGGAAAGCGACAGGTTCCCGTGTTTGACAAACCTATTAGGACGGGTTCTATTATTGAGACGGGGTTGAGGGTGGGTTCGGGATGGGGTGGAGAAGGTTAAGGTGTTGGGAAGACGGATGACCGGAGAGGACTAATGGAAGGCCGTGGGAAGGATGCACTTTTGGTGGACTATGTGGTCCAGCATTGGAACAAGGAACACGTTGGGTTTTACGGAGCAAAGCTGTGAACTGTCAGTCCCAAAATGGCTACATGTCGCAGTCTCAAGAAGGTCACCAATTGGCCAAAATCTATACTCATCCACCCAGAGATTCAATTCCGTGTTAAGCGTATAGAAGTGCGATCTCTATTCTTCCTCAAGTGCCTCATCAACGCCGTTAAAGTGTGTTTAGGCGCGAGGATTGCCCCCTTAGAGCGCTTCTTGATCTATGCGCCCTTAATCTTGGTCTCCAGTTGTAATCGGGGTCTAATTCCCGTTTTTTCCTCTTAAAGTAGCCGGATAACTGCCTAAATGGGACAGTTATAGATCAAAAGTAAATCATTGCTCTCCTGGGAACGCACTTTCCTCGTGCTTCCGCAATGCGCCACGGACATGTGGAGTGACACATTGCGCGATCCCGAACTATTGCCTGGTCTCTGCACTCGTTCTATTTCTGGACGGATCCGTCTTACAATTAGGTACGATTTATCTCCCTTTCGGGTACTGTCACCATGGGTTGCTAATGAAATGCTAATCGGGGGATAATCATCAAACATGGTGGATGTAGAGCCTTCAAATACCATGAAATGTCCAGTGGAGGCGTACATTATCCTTTCCTTGAAACATAGGCGCTAGCATAAAAGCCGTCCATAATTGCAAAGTGACTATCTCTGGTTAAGACAACCCTAGAGAGGAGGCCGGCGAAGCAAAAGTATGTACTTGACGTAGTGATGAAAAGTATGTACATTTACGTGACGGCGATGAAATGAGTAAACGGAGTTAATAGCACGGTTTGTGTTTTGTTGTCTCTTAAAGTGTCCTTGGAAACCGGTTGAGTAGACGTTCACCCTGGAGGCAGAAGGGTTTGAACTGTGTTTGTTTGACGGAGCATTGCCAAAACGCTTTAAAACAACTTTATGAGTGTTGTAAATTACTACCATGTGTTGTGTTCAGAACCAGAGGGGACCGGGCACCAGCGAGGGGTTACATAATGGCGGAGGCCCACTGGTATCGAAGAATATCGAAGAAACGCTCTGTTTTAGCACTAGCAACGGGTTTGCCCGCTCCTGCTCCGGTTCGACCTCTGCACTCGTCTGCGGGACACATGACAATAAAAAGGAAGGTTTATTTCCTAAAAACGTGCCTCCGGCACAACAACAACAATCCGCCTTCATGACGTCTGGCCTAACGCTGGGGTACTGTAGGCGGCACATCGTGGCGGGAGCCAGGGCTCGTCCAACAGTAGTCGTCCTCGCTTTCACACAGTCTCTTGATATGAGCGGAAAAATCAATCCTTATGCGGGCGTATACCTCTTCCGCCCTCAGTGGAGGCATCGATGGCTGGATCGTCGGTGAAGGTTGGAGAAGAGGGGGAGGAGAAGGAGAAGAAGGTGAGCCCTACAAACTTCAGCTTTATAGTTAGACAATAAACTAGATATCGTACCGTTTGGGATTCATCCAGGACGCTCCGACTGCGCTTCTTCTTTGTGAGCCAGCTAAAAGCACTAGTCTTCGATCCCAAGTTGATTTCTGGACCTCCGATCGTGCAACTAAAAGCATAAATGACGAAGTTGTACAAGTCATCAAACTAACTTCAGATATCGTACCGTTTGGGATTCATCCAGGACGCTCCGACTGCGCTTCTTCTTTGTGAGCCAGCTAAAAGCACTAGTCTTCGATCCCAAGTTGATTTCTGGACCTCCGATCGTGCAACTAAAAGCAT
>JADLIF010002118.1:0-16183 GCA_016648015.1 Steinernema khuongi | reverse complement strand
GTCGTGGGTCTCGCTGATGGTGGTGTAGAGCGAGGGGATGACGATGAGGCAGGCCACGATGGCCAAGGTGGAGCAGGCCGAGGCCACACCGACTAGGAACTTCTCTTCGAACATGGCAGAAAACGTCGACTTCGATGGAACTGACCGATGCGGTCATCTTTTATATCTCACTGATTTGGGTGAAACGCGTTTGGACGCGAGGAAAAAGTGGACGTGGGCGCGGAACATGCAGCGAGAAACGCGCATACGAGTAGGGATGCACTTTTTCGGTGACCATCGATATCAATCTCACTTCGACACTATATGTTACCTAAATAAATCTTTAAAGTAAGATAAGCAGTGATGCGCAGATGTCCGAGTAGAGGCCTCAAATGTTCAGATTTGTGAGACCGCAGTGCTGTTGATCCGGTTTGCTACGGTAAAAGGCAAAGCAGAAATAATGACGAATCTTGACATAGGAAAGTGGTTAAACTGAGCACTAACAAAGGTCACGTAATCCGACCTCCTTGACCGAAGAAAACTTCAAACTATGAGCTCTATCACTGATAGGTGCACGCTCCAAGAAAGTGGCCTCGTGGCGCAATGGATAACGCGTCGGTCTACGGAACCGAAGATTGCAGGTTCGAATCCTGCCGAGGTCGAAATATTTTTTCTTCCTTCAACAATCCCTGCAACCAGCCTTCTTTTCTCACCGATCGGAAGCTCATAAAACCCTCTACCCAAAACACCATTAACCATTTCCTGCTGAATTATGTTGTTTTCTTACGTTTCTGTCACATGCGCTTCCCTGCTCACGTTGCCACGTTCCCAAGAGCACATAGCACAGATTCCTGGTCGCCTCCCGCGGCTGCACACATATTCTGCAAATTCTCAGTTGCCGAAAGCCGTTCCGTGCCCAGTTTCCAACGACGGAATGATAAATATCCGGCCGAGTGGTCAGCTGTTGTTGTGCGCTTTGTGGAATGCGAGGAATTTTGTTTTTTCGCACTATCGAGCTGCTGGCAACGGTTGAGCGCGGCGGTGGGAAGCGAACGGACGAGCCGGCCTAGCTATGCTAATGTTTACACGTGCGCGCGTATTTGCCTCTAATTGCCAGCGTGCACATCTTTCGGCGCACCGGTGTCGTTCCTCGTGCATTTGCCTAATCGGTTAAGCTGTTAACCCGGCCTTCTATATAATACGCCTTTCGATGTTTGATCGTTTCGGTGATAAGGGTTATTTTTATGGGGTTACACGAGAGTCTATTAATCTAATCAATTAGCTACCAGCAAACGGGGTTTCTTTTGTTGCTTCTTCAGCTCACGGAGGAAGAGTAGCTTTGGAGGTTATTCGTTTACGGAAATCGCTACTTTCAGCGTGTTTAGGTGATAAGTACAAAGGTATAAGTGTTATGAGTGGTGGGAACACTCATGTGGCCTCGTGGCGCAATGGATAACGCGTCGGTCTACGGAACCGAAGATTGCAGGTTCGAATCCTGCCGAGGTCGAAACTTTTTCTTTCTTTTTTTTTTACTTTATCAGGTTCTTATATGTTGTTTTTTACTTGTTTTGAACCATACATCTGTAATTTTACCGGGCTGGCCAGAAACAAATGAAATTTGGCAACAAATTAAATCACCCCTTAAAGTAGCACCTCCTTCTTCCAAAGACAAATGTGTGTCAGTGTTGTTACCACAACGACACATCAAAACCCACAGAGTTATGGCTTCCTTGGTACATAAAGTTACACAAGGCGACATTCCACTGTTTTGAAATGACACTAAAGACCCCAATTGAACTTTTCTGCCCAGGAATCGTCTCCCACTGTAAAACTGGCATCATTAATCGGTTCTTCTTGTCGGCACAGGACGCACTGTGAGTAATGTTGTGAATCACCTAATTCATGTGTTCCGGAAATAAGTTCTTCTTGGTTTATTGTCTTTTATTGGATATTTTCATTGGATGAGCCATTTCTTTGCTAGCAGTAATGGGAGCTGATGCAATTTATACTCATTATACTGAGCAGAATACATAGTACAGGATGTTTCTTCTTTCCATGTCTGGCGAAGCCAAGTTCTTGCTGTGTTGTGTGTAGTCTTGAGTGTAGTCTTTCTGCACTACCTTTTATTTGTCCGTTAAATCAGCGTTTTGAACCCTTTCACGTTATCTAAAAAAGCCACCTCTATTCACTGCTTGTCTGTGTGTCGTTTTTTTTTCCAAAACTACAATGAGATTGTTTCCTTGTGTTGTACATGTTCATTATGTTTGTCCAAATCGCGAGCTTGAAAGAACAGCTATATCGATTCCCTGGCTGATGAGATCTGTTTTCTGCAGTAATTCTTCGAATGCAGTGTAATGCTTACTGGAGATCGAAAGCACCACAACACTGAACGATATTCGCTCGTTATTAGTTGGACGACATTACGTGAATGCTCTCAATGGGGTCCGCTGAATATAACAAGTCATTGTTTTTACTGATAGCTGTAGGTTTTTACTGTCCGATCAAATCCGATCAGCAAGAGGGAAGAACTGGATTGAAATTGGGGTTAATATTTGAATTCTGGGCTATGCGTAAATGTTGTGTTCATGTTGTGTCTTTATTCCTTGGCTTCTTGAGTGATGTCCTCTTCGGCCGGCTGCAATCGACCGGTCGTTCGTCTGCATGATCTGCGAGCAAAGCCGACATGTGCAGACAGGAACTGTTGTTTATAAACATGAGACGATATTTTGAGATCATCTTTGTCACTGCCGTGAGTCTTCTTGCAATCGAACTCTCACTGTTACTTCGAAAAGTTCACTGGCTCTCGTGTTTAAACTCTTGCAAAAGTTGTGCTAATAAGAAACCGCGAAGGTCATTTTTTTACGAAATTGCACAAGTCGCAGCAACAAGAAACGTGTTTTCCAAATTTTGAAAGGAAAACTTCTATTTCGTTCTCTCCAGTCCAAGCTATACGCCTTGCAGAATCCCCTCAATTTGCCATGCCCTAGAAGGATTCACGTTGTCTTTTTTTGTAGCGTTAAATCGACCGTATTTTCTGAACCGTGGGCTTGCACTTGTCCGTGCCAAACCTGTAGCTTCAGGTCATTTAAATTAGGCGTGGTTGTCCTAGCGATAATGGTCTTTTGTCCGCGCCCGTAAGATTTGCCAAGAGAAGTGTCCTTAATGACACCTGGAGATTCCTATTGATTCTGGATGAGTGGATGGAATCTCAGCAGGTCACCACCAATACTGGAGTTCCCTCAGGACCTCGAGGCCAACAATAAACATATTTTTCTTACTGTAACCTGGTGACCCAGCACGACACTGATCTACACCGAAACTATGAAGAATCGCCCTCATGACCAAACCTGCCCTCATCTCCCTTGCCATAATCCTCGCTCTAGTGACCAAGTTCGTGCTAATTCCCACCGTTACCCTCCGACTCGGTCGCTCCAGGCTCCGCAGCGGCCACTTAACTTACACTCCAATAAACCGTTTCCCCTTCGTCGCCGTCGCTCTGACCCGGTCTTCCAATCGACGACGATCAATGCGGGCGCGCGAGCGTAGCCTTGACTGTTTTGGTGCGCAAAGTTGGTAGCGTCGCCGCTCCGCCCTCGTTCCCAAAGAGCGGCGGCGTTACAGCGTCGCGCTGATCGGTTGGTTCGACGGAGGCGGCCGGAAATCGCGCGAGAGCATTCCGATCGGCGGCGGTCGCTAAGTCGCGCGCGCTTCTAGAAGACGGCGACGTCGCAAGGACGCCCGGCGCAGATTATCCTCTCCCTCGCGATCGATCGGTGCTTCAGCGGAAACGGGGACAAAAGAGAGAAACTGTGCTTTAAAACAGAGGAATTTACACTGTGGGCCCGGCGACGACCATTGGATCGTTTTTGCGCTCTCTAGAGACTCCTCGGCCCATTCATCGGTGTGCTGATTAACGCGATCGTTATGTGCTGCGCGAAAACGTGCTCGCCGCGCCGACCGTCCCCCGGTGACTCCGCGTGTTTCGGTCATAACGGCGAAAATGTGCATAATGTGCACGGGGTGCGGAGTACATACTGCGACGGTCTTTGCACCTCGTCCTTCTAGGAGTATTTATGGCTATCGGAGGTCCGTAATTGGCTCACACCTGGTATTTTGGTCTTTAAACTTTGGGTCATAATTGGTCCCAACTCATGGATAACTGTTCTATATGGTATTCGACCTGAACCCGGTCAGACCCGGTCGGAAAACCCGACCCGAACCCACCTCAGGATATGAGGTACTGTAAGGGCAACCCTCATTAACACTTTGTTAATACACCTTTGAAATTTTTAGAACCTTAAAGGTGATCATTTAAAACATTTGTGGGCCTGTGGCAACGACTGCTTCACAACCCAGTGGTACCATGGACTTCTACAAAGTCGAATTGCGGTCCACAGTTATGTTCATAGCGTTAGGTATTGGCTCCTGTCCAAAAGTAATGTTAAATAGCATGTTTTCGCCTACAGTGTTTATGCCCAGTACACACATATAACGGTCGTTCTATGTGCTCTTTGGAATTGATAGGGTTGTGTAGTGGTGACGGTTCTAATGAGACTAGTGTGTCGTTTTTCTCGTCCCAATCTGTGTCACGTGTTGATCCCTGGCGAACTGTTGCTTCCCGGTAGGTCAAGTGTCTTGAGTTTAAAACTGTTGATATGCGCTATCCTCTGATGACACTTCCATTCTAAGGCTCTGTAAACCAAGCATTAAGGCCTAAGAATGTATCAGATCAACTGGAGACCAGCTGTGGCTGCAAGCAGGTTCAGATCCTGACAGATTTTGATCTTTAGTTATTATGTTTTTTCGCCGTTATACATATTAGTCGGGATGTGACGCTTCGGCGATTGGGATCGGATACTTGGTGTTCTTATGTGGGAAAAACAATCCTGTTCCACCATGTTTACCGAAATATCGTGCATGTCACAAGGAACAGGAATCTCCCACTTCGCTTTGCATTTTCTGAGTAATTCGTTTTTTCTACTGCTGGTAGGGAGGTGAGTCGATGCTGAGTCTTTATTTGAAGTCCTGTTGAAAGAAGGTCTAATGGAGACTAATAGAGAGACGCTACTAAACAACTGTAGCAATGCAAATGCGCTACAGACCGTAGGCCGCATTCTCCTTGCAATCTTTCAGTCAACACTGATAGCTATCGACCTTTTGTTTCGTTATCGAATCCCAAAATAACCTATTGACGACGTGTAAACCCAGTAAAAACAACGTTCCGCCAAGTGCACAAAGGTCACATTCCAGAATGAGGAACCGTAGCCGCGTTTTGCTGCACTTTTTCTCCGATTAAACCTCAAAATAGCAACAACTGTCGCGGCCCGACGCCCTTTTGGCGCTGGCCACGTTTGCTTTTATCACTTTGGTCCGTTAAGTGGGCTGGAAAGGTACTAGAAGCTCTATCAGTTGATCTCTGGACGCTTTTTACTGTTTTGCGCTTATCGGCCAATGTTTTGGCTTAAGAGGAGTGCAGAAGGTCAGAGGAAATACAATTCATCATGCCAAGCGCGTCTTGGCGAAGGCCGCGCCTTCTTCCGGTGATGTGACTGATGATACTTGGACTTTCGACTTTATGCGGGTGGAAAATGACGTCTATTCAATCTATTGACCCCATACTTACCTCCTCTTTGAGGGAATTTACCTCCTGCACCTAGCTGCAGCTGATCTTGCCCTCTATCTCAAAGGAAAACAGCCTAATTGTGAGATGCCTTCGTGTTATCTACCCTTCTTCTCTCGTCACCTGACTCCCCTCCGCTGCGCATGTCCTTGGATTTTATGGAAAGCTTATCTAGGAGTGATAAGATCGCGAATATGCGCGTGGCGACGTGCGTCATGCGCCATGCGCGCTCAAAACCGGAGCAGGCGACGTCCGTCCGAATGACGTGAACGCGGAAGAAAACGGCGATGTTTCCAGTTGGACTGTGACCCAGTTTGGAACGATTTTTTTGCGCGGCATGAATTGAACCATGCGTTTCCGTTACATTTCAAATTTCGGACCATTCTGTGCGCGATGGTCGTATCCATCGATAGGGCAACAGATAGGGGTATAGGGGTAGGCTAGGTGAGTTCTTAATGTGTTTTGGGTTTTGCGACTTTTTCCGACGAGAACCGAAGAAAAAAAGCGCATCAGAGTTGTTAAACGGCCCTCATTCATTCTGTGAGCAGACAATTCTAATCAAAGAAGACCTTCAAAATTTCAAGGACACAAAAATATGTATCATAAGAAGATAAAACAGTCGTAAACTGTCACCTACAGGTACACATTTGAGTCTTAGGTTGCCTAAAGGAGATAAGAATGCACCTGCATTCCACACGCAATAAATACACTTGAAATTGATGTTTTATTACGGACCATCACCTTGCGGTAAACCTGCATCATTTTTCTGTCTCACAGACAACTTTTTTGGCAAATTTCTCAAGATTCGTCTGTTGGAATAGAACACTGGACTTATATAAGGATGGAAAGTTATGTTCAATGATCGACGCACCTCCCAAACGCGTTTTGCGTGATCTAAGTGTCTAGTCTCCATTACGACCTACTTGACTGATCAGTAAAGTAAACTTGGTCCAAAATTTGCCCACAGTCTTGTTCTATCACTTACCAGAACGTCCATCGACAATGTGGCCTCGTGGCGCAATGGATAACGCGTCGGTCTACGGAACCGAAGATTGCAGGTTCGAATCCTGCCGAGGTCGAAAGTTTTTGTTTTGCTCGATGGTCCGCCGCATTCAAGTGTGAGAAGTGTAGGTTGGGAACCCACGTGATCTGCTTCCTTTAATTGCTTCGCGAGCGGGGGAATGCGGTAGGATCAGGTTTGGAACGCAACAATTCAGTCCGGGTGCAATTGGGAATCGGTGATTGATGGTGATATCGCACGGAAATTCCATCACAAAGCATGAGTTGATCAGATGTGCCCCGGTCGTCGAGCGTATCGGAAAGCTTGTCATCTCATCAGCCTCGTCATTGTGGCTTCACTTTCGTCGATTCATGGCTGACCCTGGTCGCCGAGTCATAATTTCAGTTCCTCAGGACCTTGAACCAAAATCCGTCAAATTCGACGATCATGTTTTCTGGAAACGTCTACCCATCAATCTTTTTCGCTGTTCTCATCGTTCGGATGTTTTCCGCCGCCGGTTTGATTCCACGTCCGTTTCCGGCGCTCACATTTCGAATAACTTCCACAGATTAATGAGAGAAGAACGAGTTTTTGGTGTAAACAAGCGGGTTGGCAACTAGCAACGACAAAAAATTACTGGAATGGTTGCGGCTCCAGGGTTAGGGTTTTGGGTCTTTTCTCCTTAGGATCTGTGTCGGGGCCTAAAAAGGTCTAGATAGCCACTAAACTAGCCACTTTCGGCCCGACAACGATAGTGATAGATAGAGAAAGGAGAAATAGAGAAAGGCGTCCTCGTTTCCACATCTGGTGAGTGGGTTAGTGAGGAGTTGGTGCAAAACAGATGCCCAGCACAGAGATAGAATCTGCTTCGTGGATTGGCTCGTCACAAAATGTCATAAGCGGACAGCAGCCTCACTTCCTCATCAATCGGTGTGCTTGTTACGAGCACGACAAGGTTGTCAGCTTGGTTTTGTTTCTGTGCGACGCATCAATGATCAAATGGTTCCTGTTTTCCGAAGTCAGTCCTACTTAGAAGGGATTTGCATACCGACCCTTTCCATGGATCAAAAGTTCATCCCAGTTGGCGCACTCTTTCAAACATTCCTTTTCGAAGAACCTGAACCGGAAGGGTTCTCTTGGGTTTTGAGTTTGAGGGCCCCCTTTGTTCTAGCTTCTCTGAAATCACAAATGTCCTAAGGTGTTCTAATTATCTGACAAACTAGTCAATCTTTACAAGTTCCAAGCTCTATGACAGCTTCTGTTCTCCTCAGGAACACCACAAATTTCATAACATTACTTCGCTTACTCCCGAAACTCGTTGCAATTCTCTCCAGATATTCCATCACTTCTTCCTACCTCTCTGAAACTGTTCTATTTCGAGCGCCTTTGCAACCCCACACCAACCACTCACCGATCAGAGCACATCACCTGCGACAAAAAAAGTCGAGATGGCGTCATAGAATGCCCGAAATTCCTCCGCTGCCCGGCCTCCCTCGTCCATCGCTCAAAAAGTGCCCGGCTGCCCGAGGTCAGGACTAATCCCCTCTCGATCAGAGCCGCCACTTCCTCCATCCGCCTCCGTCACATAGTTCGCATTTTTCCGCGATGACCTTTCTTCGTCACAATGGGGACGGTGGCGACCGGCGTCGTTCTTTTCAAATCGCGACCATTCACACAGTGGGAAAGTCGCAACTTCACACAGTGGATCGCTACCGGAAATGGGACCCAAAGCCATATTTGCCACTTTTTCGCTTTTGCTTCCGATTTGACGAAAACTACAAGAAATACGCAAGCCTATCTTCAACCTTCAAATTGATATAGCCACCTTCCTGTCACTTTCCACTTACGTTACACATCGTCTCGACAAGTAGAAACAGTGCTGGTTCAAGCGACTTTTTCCTTGAATGTTCCGGAATTCCGAGCATGACGTCTTCGGCGGAACGTTGGTCTGCTTCGATTCCACCTTACTTTAGTCACTACAGCGAGGAATTGTGATCTCCTATGATCCGATCCTGATTCTGAAACCCATATCAGAAGACGTTTCTGGTGCTGGTGTTTTCCTGAGTTTTGGCCCCCAAAGGATTCCTAATTCTTTCTGCTTTTTTGACACGTTCGTTTAGACTCATTTGCAGCCTGTAGGCGATTGATCTAGTATCTTTACATAAGTACGACAAGCCTAGTAGGTTAACCCAAAACTGGAAATAGACCCTCCAAAGCAACCATCCACGACCCACACAGATTCGATAACTCAACCCTCGTCCGTTTACGGTCCGTCCCGCTCCGTCGGAGGGGAGAAGCCGGCGCGACCGCGGCGCCCGAGTGATAGATCACGGCGGTGAACGCCCCGACGACGTCGCGTCGTCGTCGTCGCCGCGCTCACATTCCGCCGATCGATCGATCGCCGCCGCCGCGTTCGGTTTGTCGGCTGGTTCGTCCGCTGGTTCCTGCCGGCGGCGGCGCTTCTTCGGCTGACTGTCCGGGTGGGCCGCTTCGGTCGTGTGCTCCCGGTTCTGGCGACTTCCGTGCGCGCGCGAATCCCGAGCTGTGGTGGACGCGTGTGCTTTCAGAAGTGCCCGACGAGCGATGAGGTGCTGCTGTGCTGTCTAACAAGGACAACGTCACCGCAATGTTCCCGTCGCCGCATCGGCCTTCGCTCGCCTCCTCCTCCAACCACCCTCACCCGAACAACATCAACGGCGTGAACAACAACGGCCTCAACGGATACCATGCCGCAGCGGCCGCCGCGAATGGCTACGCCGCCGCACGGACTCCGGAGCAGAGTCCGCGGCTCCGCGAGACCAACGCCAACTTGCAACAGGTCGGTTTTTTACGAGAGGGTTTCTATGGATGGCGGAAACGCAGGTTTAAAGAGAGCCATGGAACTGGTTCCCAGGGTTCAAAGGGTGGAAACTTTGGTACGGAAAGGTTGAGGGTTCGTAGACAGGTTCGAAGAATGATGGACGAGGGAGAAAAGTCCTTGGGAGAGATATGCTGGTCGGGAAACTGATGTTTTGTTGGGAATTTGGGGACTTTTTTGAGCGTTTCACTTCATAGGACGACAGGGAGCTGGGAATGAAGACTATCCAAGTGCTCCAATCGTAGTTTCCTTTCTTTTTTCTTCTAAATTGTCACCGTTCAGCTTTGTAGCCTCGACGCTTACGTCGGAGACATGTATTCCCAAGATTATACAGCCATGCTGCCCGTGGGATTTGATGCAATAGAGTATTGTAGTAGGCTGATTTTATCGTATATACCTTCATATCCAGAAAAATCTTTTGAGCTCGATGTACCTAAGGGTTAAAGGTTATATCAAACCTGAAAATAGTACACCCCATTTTTAACGTTATATCTGATTTCCTTTGAACATCCAGTTTCTCACCTTTTTTTCTCTTGATTTTTTCTACACCGTACCTTAGCAATTCTGGGAGTGTTATTCAGAAGAACAGCTTGTCCAGCAATAGCACCATTTCAAGTTGCTCGTCAAATATATCCCCAATAGTCATCAAAACCAAAACCGTCGCCTCATGACCCCAACGCGGACGTGACTCATTCCGGAACACTATATACAAATTTCCATCTCTTTTGATTCGGTGTACGAATATGACGATTCACGTCCAGTGAATCACGGCGATTTCCATTGTTTGCTTAGAGGATGCTCAGCGTCGATATTCCGTTTTTTCCTTGTTTATCTTCGAGAAGTCTGCAACCGGTTTGTTCCCAGCATGCCTCAGTTGCTCATCTCTGTGACTCGGCGAGCATGTAAGCTCCGTCCGAAGCGGGGAATTCCACGTGGGCCCGAAAGAATAGACGGCGTCCAGCCGTGACTAATTAGTGGAATGTTCCACTCCCGACTACGCGGTGTATTTTCGGAGTTCGCCGTGAATCAGAGTGCAGCAGCACGAAGGCTGTGGAATTCCCAACTTCTGAGTCAGCCCCGCACGCTGCTCCTTATGCATTCTACGAGGCGCTAGCAGATCAAATGATCAATGGGGGGATTCTCTGTTGAAGATAGCACAGTGCTTCTGGAGATGAAGTAGTAGAAGACCCGATGCACACTTACGAATAACGTCTTCAAACGCCCTATAAGATAGAGTTTGAAGTGCTGTTACCGTGGTCCACCTACCATCAGGCTACTTAGACCTATAAAGATGGTTCTTTCCAGAAAATGGGCAGGTGTAACGTAGAGACCAAAGCTCAGAAGAAAGTAGCCCCAAGCTGCCGGGACTGACTGTTTGTAGCGCAAAGACTTTTTTCTGAAGGTATGCCGCGTCGAAACAAGTCCTGGGGTGGGCGAGTGCAAGCCTGGTGCGGGCACACTCTTTCCAAAATGCCCGTACGCGTCTGTTTTAACGCGTCTGCCAGACGCGATTAGTCAGCTGTCTGTCTACGTTCCATTCCCTCTTTCTATGCTGTCTCTCTCAAAAGACTAAGAATCAGTGCTAACCCAAGGAGAAGAGTTCTAAAAGGGGGTTTTGGTTTCTGACTTTCGACTGAATTTGCAGAGCGAATACCGAATTAATGGAAAAAAGGCGACAAACCAGATCTCAAGAGTTATTGGGCCGGGATATCCGAATGGTCGAACAGAAGACACATACCACAACGAAGAATGATGAGAATTTGACTTGATTTGCACCAAAATCACCTGAAAATTTCGGCTTCCAATTTTCTATCGAATTTATGGCTTTGAGACGAAGGCAAAACACATATCTCAAGTGTCAGAACCTATTCATATTTCTGAAGATGTGTCCCTGAAAAACAGATGAATACAGTACTAGATAGATTGTCCTAAGAAGACTTTCACAATCATTTACACGTCTACAGATACCTTTCCGACACCATCCATAAACCGATTCAGCCGTTCCAGATCGGTCGTCACCGCGACAAGCTCGAGTTGATCAGGAACTCGCTCCGTCCCTTCGAACAGTCACTGCCCCCGCAGTCGGCGGACTCTTACAGCAACGGCTACGGCGGTCCGTCCACGGCAGCCTACGACCAGCACGTGATCACTGCCGAACGCCAGAACATGATGCTCAACACGTTGACGCAACTCGGATTCGAGAGAGTGAGCGAGAGGCCCTTTTCCAGGAGCTCATAGATCCGTCCTTTCCAGGAGGCGGCCTTCTACGCCCTGAAGCTGGTGAAGTTCAGCAGTGTCGGCGCCGCGTTCGAACTCCTCAAGAACGTGTCCATGGACCAGTTTCGTGGCGCGACCAACGCCAACTACCAGCTGCCGCTGTCGTATGCGCAGCCGCAACCGCAACCGCAGCTGTATCCGCAGCAGAACCACCACCCGGCGTCGTACTACGCGCCACCGCAGGGCTACAACCTGACGACGACGACGACCTTCTCCGCCGTCCCCGGAGGTGCGCCGTCCACTCAGCAGCACATCACCGCCTATAGGTTGCCCCCACCGCCGCCGATGGCCTCTCAGATGATGGCGCCGGTGGTCGGCATCCCGCACCACATGATCGACGACAGTGGGAGCAGCAGGTCGGACTCGCCGGCCGCCGCACCGAGTCCACCGATCGCCATGGGCAACGGAAGGAGTTCCCCGCAGGCCAACGGCAGAGGACCTACAGTTAGGAATCACCACATTCAGCTGTGAGTTGATTCAAGATCTGAGATACTGCTTATGGCTAAACTGTCCTGTTAGAGACACAAACAGAAGCATTCTTGGGAATCCTAGAAAAAGACCTTTCCCATTTCACTTCTTCTACATGCTTATTCCAGAACTTTAAGGAACGAAAAAGGAATGATGTGATATATTAATTTGTTAGACATAAGGGCCTTCTGATCGTCACCTCATGTTTTGTTCCAGACGTCCGAGCAACTCGATGGATTACCCGGAAGTGGTCACCAGTCGCAAAGTGGAGCATCCGGTGTTCCAGGCCACCGGCGGCACGGTGATCAACATCGACAACAACAGCCACCTCATGTCCGCCCAGAAGACGCGAGCGGCTGCCAAGGTCGTCTCGGCGATGAAGGCCAGGATACCGGTGAGCGGTCAGAAGCAGCCTGTGGAGGCGGTCAACTCTGTTCCATCAATGGTGCGTTTCACAAACACACTAAGAAGGGGGGTCCTTGGGAGGGCCTATTCTCAGAAAACACGTGGTCTGTCAAAACCCACTTACTGACCTATACATTCCAGGGGCACTATCGTCTTGAACAGCGAAACTCGGACACTACAAACCACCAGAGCGAGGTCAAGGCGCAGAACAACGGCGTCCAGAGCATCCTAGTGGACCCTGACAACGGCATCACCGACCTAGTCGACCAGCTGCGCAAGAACCAAAGGGATTCGGTGGCGTCTGTCGCCTCTGACGGCTCCTTCATGCAGCAACTGCTCCAGGACCAAGTTGTCCAGACCCACCAGCAGCAGCAAGGCGTTGAGGAGCTCGGCTCCGACGTCGTCCGCTGTGTCTCCCCCATCCCAGAGTCCACCATCCAGAAGGTGCAGAGCGCGAACCACGAACACGCCGTGAAGCCCTGCAAGGCCGGAATGCTCAAGTTCTTCATGGAACAGCACGTGGAGCGACTCATCCAACAGTACAAGGAGCGCAATCTGCGCGCTCAGCAGCTGGCCAAGGAGATGGAGCAGGCCGATCTGCCCGAGATGATGCGCGAACAGATGCTCAAGTTCCTGATGAAGAAGGAGAGCCGGTACATCCGACTCAAGCGACAGAAGATGAACAAGGAGATGTTCGACGTCATCAGGACTATCGGGATAGGCGCCTTCGGACAGGTCTCTTTGGTCAAGAAGAAGGACACCGCGCAGGTGTACGCCATGAAGAAACTGAGCAAGAAGGACGTGCTCGTGAAGCAGCAGGCGGCGCATGTCAAGGCGGAAAGGGACATCCTCGCCGAGGCCAATAGCTCCTGGATCGTGAAGCTCTACTTCTCGTTCCAGGACTCGAACTTCCTCTACTTCGTGTTGGAGTTCGTTCCTGGAGGAGATCTGATGACGTTGCTGTGCAGAGATGATTTCTTCCCTGAGAAGCTAGCTAGGTGAGTACATTACAAAGAGGGGGATGTCTTGGACCTTCTTGTGAGGCATCCCCTGTCAGCCATGGAAGTTCTGCTCTATAAAGTCGTCGCTTCCAGGTTCTACACCGCGGAGCTGACCTGCGCCATCGAGTACGTCCACAAGCTCGGCTTCATCCACCGAGACATCAAGCCGGACAACATCCTCATCGACAAAGACGGCCATATTAAACTCACCGACTTCGGCCTGTGCACGGGTCTCCGATGGACACACGACAAGCGCCACTACGAGATCGAGAACGACCCGAACCACATCCGCCAGGACTCCTTCTCCATCCCACAGCACCTGGTCGACTCCGGCGAGCACATAAAGCTGCTTGACTATCGTAACCACAAGCGCCGGTACCAGGCACATTCCGTCGTGGGAACGTGCAACTATATGGCTCCGGAAGTCATCCAGAAGACAGGCCACACGCAGCTTTGTGATTGGTGGTCAGTGGGGGTGATTCTCTATGAGATGGTGTTCGGACGACCGCCCTTCTTGGCGCCACAGGACAACACCCATCACACTCAGCAACTGGTAGAGGAGACCTTCTAGGAATGAGTGCTTACTCAAGACTGTTTAGATCATCCACTGGCGCAAAACTCTGAATCTGAACGCCTACTTGAGTGACCCACGCTGGGAAAAGCCGTCCCCTGAATGCATCGATATCATCAGGAGGTTCTTGTGCGACAAGGAAGATCGCATAGGTCGCTACGGAGCTCAGGAGGTGAAGCAGCACCCGTGGTTCAGTGTAAGTTTTTGGCGCTTTTTGTAACTAGGAGACCATCTTGTTAGGGAAACCTGTAACTACCCGACAGATAGTACATATACAACCCCCTTAAGACTATAAAACCTTCTTACGCTCTTACATCTTAAAACGCCCGTGCGAACTTTCCAAAAACAACGTGTGTGGTCCATTTGCAACAGTACACGAGCTCGCACACCACGGTAGCGACAGGCCATTAGGGTGCATGTCCCGTTCATAGATAGTATAAAACCCCCTTAAGACCATCCATACTTACCCTGAACCCAATTCTGCATTGCAGGGAATTGACTTCGTGAACCTTCGCTCCGGAAAAGCCGAGGTGATCCCGAAGATCGACCACCCAGAAGACACCCAAAACTTCGACAACTTCGACAACCACCAAGAGAAAAACCTCTTCGACACGGTGAACAAGAAGCTCTCTCCTCAGCAGGCGTCCAACCCTGCCTTCTACGAGTTTACCTTCCGCCACTTCTTCGACTACGACGGCCAGGGCTGTCCGAGCCTGAAGTTCCCACAGCGGCCTAGTCTTGCCCCCCTGCTCAACTCCTCCACACCCTCCAACAACCACCAAAACAACAACCACCCAACCAACAACAACATCGTGCCTCAACCCGCCCTCCATGACCAGTTCAGCCGGCTGCACACCGGCGACGGGCCCAACGTCCGGAACGTGCCCATCGTGGTGCAAAAGGGCTTCCGTCGGGGCCCCGTCGCCCCTGTGCGTCCGCGCTCTGACCCGCAGTTCCTCCTCGAAGAGGAGGACAGCGACGATTCTCTAGTCGTTTAGCGCATAATTATTCAGTTTTCTGTACATACATCCACCGTTTCTCTACGGGATCCTCGCCCACACTCACTCCTCCTCGACAGTTCGCTCATCCCATGATTTGCTCGAAGATAGTTTCCGTTTTCTCTCTTTCTTTGTACTGTGCCGACGGGTTCAACTGCGCATATTTTCAGCTCATATTCAGTCATATTTATGTCTTTGCCTCCGCACTATCATATTGTTCCGTCCTTCCGCAAAGCCCTTTACATATGTTGATCTACTTAAGCATTTCTAGAGTTACGAATTACGTTAGTTCAAGATTACTGTATTGGTTGTATAGATGAATAAACATGTGGAAATCATGAGCGCTATCGAGTCAAACGTGAAACCACCAAAGACGTCTTGAAGAGTTCTACATAGAATTGGGAAAACAATTTTCACTACGAAGAAAGGAAGGCTTCTGGCGCTGCCTCTAAGCACAAAACACAATTCCCCATGGCATAACAATGATTTAAGGGTACAATTTTTCAAAGTGGTATTTATTCAGAATAAATGATCGATTACTGAAATGATTACAGATTTAAATTGAAAGTAAGTTCACTTCTGCTGAGATCCATTTCTTTCGGCCATTCCGATGGGGATGTTGCGCTTTCCCTCCTCGACGGCCGGCTTCTTGATTTTGGCGGAGACGCAGAGGTTTCCCTTGGCGTCGAGGGCGCTCTGGATGGACTCGGGGTCCACGTCGGAGGGGATGCGGACCTTCTGGCAGAAGCGGCGTTCGATGGAGCCGTTCTCGCTCTCGGAGGAGTGGGTGCCCTCGACGACGATGGAGTCGCCGACGACGTTCACCTCGAGTTCCTCGGGGGCGAAGTCGGAAGTGGGGAAGGAGAGCGAGAAGACGCCGTCCTTGCGGGAGAGGTCGGTGTCCAAGGCGGAGATCTCCTGGAGGAGGTGGTCGAACGGGTCCCAGAAGTGGCGGCGACGGACGGGGCGCAGTCGGCCGAAGGAGGGGAAGAAGGAGTCAGAGAGGA